>PVIY010015862.1:0-52928 GCA_004026745.1 Myrmecophaga tridactyla | reverse complement strand
GACACAACTATACTAAGTCAGCATCACAACCAGGAGACACACAGCTACACTAAATCAGCATCACAACCAGGAGAGACACACAACTACACTAAGTCAGCATCACAACCAGAAAAGACACAACTACACTAAGTCAGCACGTCCACTAGGAGAGGCACAACTACACTAATATGAAAAGAAAGTCCAGATTTCCTCTCCATGGAAAACTTTTCATACAAATAACTGTGGCTTTGCCTCACCTTCACTTTATAATATATTGAAATAATAAGTGACCAAAACGTCTATAAAGACACATACTATTTCCCCCAGCCTATCAGCTTCCCTTATTTCCTGGATAATCCCTCTGGCCGCCCTCTCATCAACACCGTGTCTTCTCTCCGTGAGCGCTGTGAACATCCCACCTCCATGCTCCAGGCTGTACGTCTCAGCTGGAGCAGCAGCGTGCTGCGGGCAGGGCGAGGAAGCCACTGCACGGCCTGCTACCCTCCGAGGGAGACCCCGGCCCAGCACAGCCCAGGGGCCACAGCACTGCACCGCCCGGCTGGTGCCTCGCCTGCTGCCTCGCCTGCTGTTCCACAGTCCTCTTGGCAGAAGACTCGACCTTGGAACTCGAGGAGATCTGGGCTGCGCCCTGCTCAGCCAGATTCGTTCACAGGCGCCAGGGCTTCTCCAGGGCCTCGAGGGCTTGCGGAGAGGCGGCCTCTGCCCAAGGCTGCTCTGCTCCGGCCGCTGGAGCTCAGCTCCCTCTCTCCTGTCCGGCAGCCTCCCCTCCCCTGGCCTTTCCCAGCGTCCAGCGGAAGCCACTCCCATCTGACCAGCCAACCCCGGAGCCTGGGTTCATGGTATCCCCAGTCACATGAGGCTGTTTAAATTTAAATTAGTAACAATTAAACACAATTTAAAATTCACTTCCTCAGTCACACTAGCCACGTTTCAAGGGATCAACAGCAGAGCCCTGTGGCCGCTACAGCGCTGGGCACCGAGGTCTGGAACAGTGCACTGTGGGCAAAGGGTCCTACTGAGGCCCTCCAGCCGTCGCCATCCCCTAAGCCCTTCTCTTCCTTGCCCCGCGGTTTTAAGGACTACTCACACCCTCGAACTCCTCACCATCAGCACCCCTCAGCCCCCACCTACCCTCTGCCTCAAACAGTGACCAGCTGACTCCCCACAGCGTCGCAGCTCAGCACAGAGGAAATCAACTGCGCTCAATCTGTCTCCTACCCCTGAACAGGGCCCTGCTTCAAGCCACGGCCCAGATCCCCAGAGACGGGCTGTCCTCCACCTTCACTGGCCCTCAAGGTTCAGCGTCCAGGAGCACAGGCCCTGCGGGCAGGATCTCTCCACCTGCTCACTCTTCACCGAAACTCACCTGACCCTCAGCACCTTTGCAGGAGCCTGCCCCTTCCTGCCCCGGGCCTCAGGGCCCTGCAGTCCCAGTCCAGGCCACAGAAAGCTCCCTGCTTCTGTGCTGCAATCCGGACCATGTACTTCCCTCATAGAGCCTTCCCCGCAGGGCAAGAGCGGAGGCCTTCCTTGTGGCTGCTTCCCATAGTCTTCATCAGCATCCCCCACAAAGCCAAATTAGCCCATGAGCTAAATTAAAACAGGAGGCGTGCTGAGGAAACAGCTTCGGGACTGGTCCCCAACCCTCCTTTCTCCTGATGGCCGCGTGCCAGCCCCCCCACCCCGTGTAGAGCTGGGGAGCTGGAGCGCCTGGAAGTCCCCTGTCACCTCTGCCCTGTGCACCTGCCCTGCCCCGACACAGAGCTGGAACCTCTCGGCTTCTCTAATGGAATTTCCACACTATAGTGCTCAGATCGCCTCCAGAATTTATGGATTTGTTTTTCTTAGAATATAAAATATTCACACCACAAGCCCTTGTCAGGTAGTAAAACTTCCCAGCGTCCCCTGTCCAGCCCCAAGTACATGTCCAGTGGGTATTTAGGACAGGGAGAGTTAGGCCCTACAGTGGGACGAGTCAGACGGCTGGGCGCCTGCACACGTGGATAATATTAGTGGGACAAAAGGGTGCACAACCGCCCCCACGCCCCTGAGGGAGATGGCAGAGCCCTCCTGGGAACACAGTGGCACTGCCTTTCCGCAGGGCAGGGAACGCTCAGGGGTCTAAGTGGGGGTCCGGGGGCAATGGGGGTAGCTGGAGATATAAGCTCTCAGGTTGGAAATTACCTCCCAGGTGATTGTTTCACCAAGGAAAAAGTCCTTCTGAGAAGCACTGGCATGGACCTCACAGAGTCACCATCAATAAATTAGGTTGTACCCTCACCTTTACTGACGCTCACAGAAGCATCAACAGTAAACTGAGACTCGGAACAAAGCTGACACGCTGGAAGCCAGATGTCAGAATTTGCTAACATGAAAACTAACTCTAGGGCAGACGATATGCGTCTGCTTTTCCACTCACGATAGCTATAAAATGTTTACACTGACTGCCTGACAAAAAGTTCAGAACTGTTGCATTTTCTGTTAAACTGAATATGTTTCTTCCTAGTCTGCCTGGGTTTGAATTTTATCTCCAACATACTGCCTAGGTGACCCTGGACAGGTTATTTCACTTCTCTGTGCCCCAGTCTCTACATCTGTAAGATGAGGTGGGTAGTGATGCCTGTACAGGAGGGCTGTGCTGAGACAGCACACGTAAAGGCTAGTGCCTGCTGCGGACGGAGTGTCCAATGTCTCTATTTCGTTTAGAACCACATCTTCATGATAAAAGACACCTCAGACCCTTTTATAAATAAATACATGTGCCTGGGCAGTACAATGATGGCTCAGCAGGCAGAGTTCTCGCCTGCCATGCCGGAGACCCAGGTTTGATTCCCAGTGCCTGTCAATGCCAAAAAAAATAAATAAATAAATGAATAAGTGTGCCTGGCTACAGGCCTCGGCATAAACATGCCACCATCAGGAAATGAAGCCCGCCCCGCGCTCTGCTGAGAAGGTACCTAGAGTGCCATGCTGCACGCCAACAGCCACCCTTTCACACGGCACATGCACAACTAATCCAGGCGTTTACTTCTCTTGCAGACGCTGACCTGACACCCAACGTGACCAAGGCGCACTCAGGAACCCGCTTTGCACCACCCCACCCCAAATTGGGTCGCCTCCCGCTCCCCAGCAAATTGCTTCCTTCTGACTGGCAGCTGCCTTGCCCCCAGCCCTAGCACCCCCAACTCCACCTCTAATGTGGCCCCCTGCTTCAGCATGGATGGACGTCGCCCCAACCTCAGCCCGCTCCCCCTCAGCCAAAGTGACTCTTCAAAAGCAAAACTGCTCTTGTCACAGCCTTGCTCCAACTGGCAGGGGCTTCTTAGACAAATGAAAACCCTGAGCCCGAATATGTAGCCGAGATGGCTCTGAAGGACTGGACCTTAAGACGGCCTCCCCAGCCTAATCTCACCCCCCACCTCCAATCCCCCCTCGGGTTTTCCGCAGCAGCTGCTCCTGCCTCAGGGCCCCTGTCTGGAGCCCCTCCCCAGCCAAGGCTGGCCCCAGCTTCAGGTCTGCTCACAAGTCACCTGCTCCTAAGAAGACCACTGCCTGTTAGTACACTGAATTTTTCCTGTAGCGCAGCAATCAAAATTGTGTAATTATTCCTTTTTTCACGGAGCTCTCGGCTGGAAAGAACTTCATGCGAGGACACCCAGGAATGACGGAGCCACACATGTTTCCCGCTAGGCCCTCGGCACCCAGAACACTGGTCTGCAGAGAGGTAGCGCCTACTTAGCATCTGTCAACATCTCGAATCACCAGGGCCACAAAGATGCATAAGAGGGTCTCTGTCCCCATGGGGTGTGCAGGGCAATGAGAGAAAGACGATGCACACGTCAGCACTGACCGCTTAGGCGGCAGTGCCTGCAGCTGGCGGTAGGATGGAAGGCTGTCACTGACTCGGACACTTAGGCTGGATCTTAAGGAAAGGCAGGCATTCCGGTAGAAAGGAAACAGGAGGACATTCCACATGTAAGGCATACTATGTGGAAGCAGACATGCCGTGAACCTGCAGGGCTCATTTGGGGAGAGAAGTTCAGTGAGGGCTGAATATGCATTACGTGTGACAGTTCAGTGAGAACCACGACTAAAGAGGAAGACAAAGGCCAAGTAACCCAGTGCCTAGCCAGCCACACTATGGAAATTGGACAGCACACATGAGACGGTTCTAGGCCCACATGTGTCAAGCTCTGAAAGGCTCTCCTGAAAGCTCGTTCTAGCAGCAGCGCAGAAAATAAACCAGAGCCTGGGACAGGGCAGTGGCCTAGTCACAGGGCCAACAAAATCATCAGAGCAGCAGGGGACAAGGGCAAGCCCAAAGCAATAGCTGTGGAGGAAGAGAGCAGGGCAGGGAAGTTAGCTGGAGGGAAGTGAGAGCGCTTTCAACGATAAGGAGGGGAAGGAGGCCAGAAAGAGGAGGGCATCCAGAACCCTCTTCAGAGGACAGCCGACGCTGAAGGAAGATGGCAAGTTTGCTTCTGGATAATCGAGCATACTGTGCAAGAGGCAGTTCGTACGCGGGTCTGAGATTCACTGAAAAATACAGATTAGACACACCGGAAGTCATCAAAATAAAAACAGCAAATCCTATCTAAATTCCACTCTTTCCTATATAAAACCAGTGTTCCAGAATACCAGATTTCTTAATGCAGCATTTCCTGTTTCTACTACAGAAAATGTTATCTACATATTTTATAACATAAATTTTTTTACTAAGACTAAATGCTCTTACGATCTACCAACATGTAATCTCAAGTAAGCGGATGATGAGAGCCCAATCCTCACCCTTTTCTCTTGCACAGCTCTGTAGCCAACAGAAGGGACTGAGGCTGGAAACAGTACCAAGACTCCCCGCCCTTCCAGATACAGGCTGAAAAGAGCACCCAGTTTATCTAGTCAAGTGTCTAATATGCTATTACTTCTGAAAAGAGTATTCTAAAGGACTTCTAATGAGAATGCTCACATACTATTCAGCAGGCAGGCAATTTAATTGTCTTTAGTTTAAATGTGAGACCACAAATTATATATCAAGGATTTAAAACTAAGCAAGTTGGCTAATTTAATTCATACGTAATTATCACCCTTAGTACCGCACAAAAATACAAACAACATGTCATGTGCACAAACAGCAATTTCGCAGCTCATTTCCGTCCAGTAGCTCTGCTGATCTGCTGACTGTGGCTTAAGCAGTGAACACTGGGCAGTGACCCCTGCACCGAGACCAGGTGTACCTGCAGACAGGGCGGTCATTGAGACTGCCTTAGCCGTAATCTCAGACCCTGCTAGAGGGTTTCTCTATTGGCCGGGACCCTGGATCAAGCCTTCATTCTTTACTTCTATATTTAGTATCTCTCCACCAGAGTAAATCCCAAGGCTCAGAGATGGAAGTACTAGCAAAGAGGAAGAGCCCTCCTCCTAACAGAGAGGAAGACGCCAGGTTAAGTGAGGACTTTCCAGAACTGGTGAACTGTCCTCTCACTTTACGTATGAAACTGAGACACCCCCGAGCGCCCTGGAGCCACCATTAGACATGAGGGACCCTGCAATCACTGCTGCAGCAGAAGTAAGCTCCCCACCCCTCACGTCAGGTCGCTCCCCACAGCTTCACTGCCTGGCCACATCCACCACCTGAGCTGGCCAAAGTCCAGCTGCACAATCCCGGGAAGGGGGCACCACCCTCCTGGCCTTCCCCGAGCACTGCCAGATGGAGCTCATGTGACCTGCCCCCTCCATACTGAACCACCAGAAGCCAGGAACAGGATGTGCTTCAGATAAAGACCATCTTAAAATTCTGTGTTGTCTTTTTGGCCAGAACATCAATCTTTCCATGCATGAAAATCCTTTATTTTAAAGTATGCATTTTTAATTAGTTTTAAAAATTTATTAGCAAACAAACTCCATTAAGGAGTTCAAGAGTTACAAATTTAACATAAACATTTGTAAATCTGTAATTTCAGTCTCAAATAATATGAAGGATAAGACATTCCATTCTGTCTGCTCATAACATATTGAGTAGAAAGCATACACATAAACACAACAAAATGCCCAAAAGCTAAAGGCAGTTCTCGCCACATGAGTTAACCTTCCAATATTTTACCAATTTTCTACAATGAACATAAAGTATGTCATAATGAAATTAGTTCTTTTATAGCTAAACTTTATACTCACATAAACTAGTTAAGAAAAGAATGCATTTTTTAAGAACTTGAAAAGACTTCACTTACTTTCTGTTCAGGGTTTTCCTGAAACAAAAGTCCAAAGTAGTCCTTCTCCAGGAGACTCAGATGCTCACACACCTTGTCAAATAACACTTGTCCTTTTGCACGTTTCTGGAGGGGGAAAAGTTAATATCTTCACTTTTCAAGTACTAAAAACTTCATGAGTACTATATATGAAGAACATCACAACAAATGCATGATTTTCCGTAAATTAGCAGAAAATATTTGTTTCCCAATATTCTTTTGTAACAATATAAAAAAAGGGATTTAATTTTTTCAGTTTAGCCCGCTCACCTCCCATACACACTAAGTGCAAACTCTAAAATGTAGGTATGATGAGTCAGAGGCCCTCTGCTCTATCGCTGTTCCAAGTAAATTTAAAAAAAGTTTAAAAAGCAAAGTGTAGGAGTTCATTTACTTATTTATTTTTAAAACAGCACAAAAATATGTTCAAACTGCCTCCTTCAATTCCTTAAGGTGGCTCACGACATCCCCGCAGGGTCCAGCCCAGGACAACCAGAGGTCCCTGTTACTCAGCATCCTCTAACACACCCTATCCTATCAGCACTCAGGCTAGAGTTTTGTTCAATGATATCTGTAGAACAGAATTATTTTTAAATGCAAGTTAGGATTCTCTAAAATTTTCTAGAGAATGATATTCAGACACATTAAAGGAAATACAAAATAATGGGAAAATACATCGACGGCCTCAAAGCCATTTGGCATATTTCTGCCTTGAGCTTTTTTTTTTAACTCAAGAAGTTGCTGTTCGAAACAGAGATGTAAATGCCTTCTGACAGCACAGAAGAAAAGCTCATTGTCTAACGGATGGCAAAGCATCCTCACTGCGGAGGCTCATTTCCAGTTAGGGCGCGCCTCCCTGTGGGAGCAGAGCCGGCCGGGTCAGGCCTCGCCACCTCCCCGGTGCTGGGCCAGGCGCCCGGGCAGGGGCCAGCCAACAGGCCTTTCCACCCACAAACTGGACTCGCCCACGCTGTCAAAATGCACACCTGGCGGCTCATCAGGTGTGCGACAACTAATGTTCCCGCACGTCTACATGTATCCAACAAAACAGACAAGGATGGAACAGGTGCTTCACTCTGAAATGAGTGCAGCCATGACGGGGGTTGGAGATGAGCCTTGAGACTCAGTCCATGTCCACCAGCCCCTCTTCCTCCTGGCTTTTGGGGCCAGAGGAAGAAACTTTGGAGGAAAGGCCGGAGAAGAAGCTGGTACTCTTCATAGGAGCGTTTCTAAAAGAGCAGCATTACCTCAAATAGCAGCAGAAAGGGGGGGAAAGCCACAAAGATGACCCGGCTTCAGCCCACTCAGCACCACGCCACACACACCACCGCTGAGTCTGAACCACGGGTCAGTGAGCAGAACTGGTCACGGGCATTTACAACAGAAATGCGCTTATGCGTCCACACAGAGTGGTGGACAGGAGCCTCGGGCGCTGGGCTCCCGGCACCAAGTTCCTAACTCCATTTTCTCACTTAAAGCTGTGTGAGCTGGGCCAACCCCTTGACCTCTGCAGACCCTGGTGAGCACGTCTGGAAAATGGGGATAATAGTAAAGCCTACACCACAAAGGGTAGTGTGAGCACTAGAGGAGTGAAACACGAAATGAGGTGAGAACAGCGTGTGGTACATAGTAAACACAATCAATATTGGCTCTTACTGTTATAACCCAAAAAAAACCTGATTTCACCTATATGAATGTTTTGCGTCAAGCCAAATTAAAGGTTCTGAACTTAATTCTGATCTTCATGCAATTATTAATCCATATTATTAAAACTTTGATCTTGGAGGCATTTTAAAGGTGACCGATGACCATAACTTCACTATGGATGTAGGAAAATCAGTCTTTTCTTCCTTCTAGGAACCCAGGAGAGATGGGAGAAGATTTTATTACAATTAAGAGCAAAGAAAACTGAAAGGTAATCAGTACTTTAAAGGAGAATGTGCTTTCTCTGACACGAACTTCAGCACTGCTCCCCTAGATCCGCAGATCCTAGGAGACACCTGACCTAACAGGTGCTCGACAAATGCTCACGGGCCAGAGGCAGAGCAGCACCACACGGGGCGAGTGTAGACAGCAAGCGCTTACTTCCAGCGACCTGGCGCTGCCTGCCAGCTCCGAGAGACTGACCGCAGCTGCCGTGTCCACACCAATCTTTCGACGGAGCTTCGTGTATCTGAGATGACCAAGGGGGCAAATTACCGGGGGCCGGCCACACGAGCTGCTGGACATCACCAAAAACGCACTGAGGGCAGGGTACTTAGGTCACAAAGGGCATGGCGTCTGTGACCGGGGAGGGCAACCTTTCACTCAGAAAGGCACTGAGGGCTGACTGGACACCTCTACCAGCAGCTGACCCTCGCTCAGAAGTGCTTCCAACCGGAAGCTGTCTCGACGAGACCGAGACTATAAATGACAGCTGTTTCCACACAGGCCTCATCAGCCACATCTGTTAGCCTAAGAGACTGCAGAGAAATGAGAAGGAATCAAAAGGAGAGTCATACTATTTTCTTCACTTGGCTACCTGAAATTAGGGTCAAAAGGATATTTGAGACAATTAACATCTATAAATGTACACCTCAGTTTCACATTCCCACGCTGGTTTTAAATTCGGTTTTTATTCACAAATTCTACTTTCTCATTGGCTTCCAGTTGAAAGACAGACACGTGCTCTCATGGAAGGAATGCCCCCCCAAATCTAGAAGGCACTGTGTCCCAGAGCTCAGCAGCACATGTGGTGCCGCCACGCGCTGTGTCCACAGCTGACACACCAAGCCAGCTTCAGAGGCTCGGCTCCCTCCACCACCCGCCTCCCTCCCCAGGGAGCAGGTGCTCAGATGCTCGCTGAGGCCCCGGCTGCACACACCGAAGCTTCCAGAGGCTCCACCTCCACACACTCAGTCTGGATGGACAGACAGCACACAACAGGACCATGCACTGAGCGGATGCGTGCCTGGTGCTGTGGGGACACCGAGAAGGAACAGCAGCTGTCGGAGGAGAACCACAGCTTCGCCGAGAAGGTGGCAGCTGTGCAACCTTAAAGGGAAAAACGATTCTCTGAGGCAGAGAGACAGCTTATTCCAAAGACCAACCCTCCACGTGGACCATCTGCAGGCCTGACAAAAGCAGATCTCTGCCCTAGACATGCTGGCGACAGCGAAAGATGAAAACGGCGCCCACCAGACTGCAGGCTAAGGGGCACCGATGGCATCTAACGGGCCATTCCCCCAGCTGGCAGGCTAACGGGCACCAACTGGTATCTAATGGGCCCACTCCTCCAGCTGGCAGGCTAACAGGCACCAATGGCATCTAATGGGCACACTCCGCCAGTTGGCAGGCTAATGGGCACCAATGGCATCTAATGGGCACACTCCCTAGCTGGCAAGCTAACGGGCACCAATTGGCATCTAACGGGTCACTCTCCCAGCTGGCAGGCTAATGGGCACCAACTGGCATCTAACAGGCACACTCCCCCAGCTGGCAGGCTAATGGGCATCGATGGCATCTAATGGGCCCACTCCTCCAGCTGGCAGGCTAACGGGCACCGATGGCATCTAACGGGCCCACTCCCCTAGCCGGCAAGCTAATGGGCATAGATGGCATCTAACGGGCCCACTGCCCCAGCTGGCAGGCTAACGGGCCACTGCTGTACTTAGACCCTGAGGAAACGGTGGTAAGACCCCCTGTCCCAAGGAAACTCAGGCTCATGTGGCAGACACAGAAGGTGCACAGGAGGCACGACAGCTCTACCCATGACAACGCCTTACTCTGCGGATAAGGGTGGCAGGCGCCAGCACTCCTCCCCTCGGGGACTGTCGCCGCAAGGAAGCCGCAGAGCTGAGAGGTGCAGAGCGCGGGGAAGGGAAGGCAGAGGCGGGCACAGAGGCCGAGTGTGCTGGAGGCGGGTCTGCACGCCACAGACCCCACTGGCTCGTGGGCACTCCACACACACACACACACACACACACACACACACACACACCACCCCACAACGAAGCGCACCAAGGGGCAGGAAATAATCTGCTTCCTGCACGCAACTACAGAGTTTAAACTCCACACTGCGTGTCAGATCCCGGAAGCTCCGCAATTATAAAATAAACAAATTATTGTTTTCCATCATTTAACCTAATGTTTCTCAAAGTGATGTGGCTACAGAAGCCCCTCCCTCCATCTACCACAGCACTTATGAACTCATTCCAGAGCACAGCGGCCCTCACGGTCCCAGCTCCGGAACAAGGGAGGCGGAAGAGCCCCGCACACGCCCTCGTGCAGGTCTGGAGGTGTGAACCGCTCTGTAATTCAAAAAATGCCAAAGGAGAATTCAGTATGAGCTGGCCCAGTGATGGGTGTGCCCCGGTGTCAGGAAAGAGCAAATAATTCACATAGATAAAACCCCAACAAGTACTAAAAATCAAGAATTAGGAAGAACACAAGGAAACCAACCTCACCATTACTGAGTGACACAGTTTCAAAATCAGACCTTTAAAGATTGTAGATAACAATTAACAAGCACAGAACATAAATACATTTTAAATGTTTAAGAAAAAAAACACAGAGGGAACAGCCTGAAACTGTGGAGCTGTGTTCCAGTAGCCATGGTTCTTGAAGATGATTATAAAATGATACAGCTTTCACAATGTGACTGTGATTGTGAAAACCTTGTGTCTGATGCTCCTTTTATCTACCTTATCAACAGATGAGTAAAACAAACAGAATAAAAATAAACAATAGGGGGAACAAATGTTAAAATAAATTGAGTAGATTGAAATGCTGGTGATCAATGAAGGGGAGGGGTAAGGGGTGCAGTATGTATGAATTTTTTTGGTTTTCTTTTTATTTCTTTTTCTGAATTGATACAAATATTCTAAGAAATGAACATGATGATGAACATGCAACTATGTGATACTGTGAGTTATTGATTATAAAACAAGAATGGAATGATCATATGGTAAGAATGTTTGTGTTTGTATGTGGAAATGTTTCATAAATAAAAAATAAGATAAAATAAAATGACAACCCAAGTAAAAATAAATAAAAGAACATTAAAGTATGCATTCTGTATTATTTTTGCAACTGTCAAGTAAGCTTGAAATTATCTCAAAATAAAAAGTAAACCAACAACAACAACATTAAAAATACTACTAAGGAAAAAGAGACTATCAAAGAGCAGATCCTGACAAGACTCAAACAGAGAATCTAGAAACAAAGACTACAATAACTAAATTATTATCTGTTGGACAGGATTTGACACAGCTGAACAGAAAACCAAGGAAGTAGAATGTAGAACTTAAAAAACTTACTCAGAACACAGCACAGAAAAAGAGATGAAAAATATGAAAAAGCATCACTGAGATGGAGGATGAAATGAAGGGGTTTACATACATTTCATCAGTTTTAAATGGAGATAGTAGAGAGAATATGGTAGAAGCAATACTAAAAGCTATAATGGCTGAGCCTTTTCATGATCTGATAAATGCTACAAAACCTCAAATTAGGGAAACCCAATGGATGCCTAGCAGGATAAATAAAATAAAACCCATTCCTTTGCCACTATTTTATTCCATTAATTTAATTTATTTACTCATTAACATTCAAACGAACCTGATTGCATTATTTAAAAAATAATGTATAACAATGGGAGACAATATTTGGAAACGATATATCAGATAAGGTTCTAGTATCCAGAACATATAAAGAGACTGTTCAACTCAACAACAAAAAGACAGACAACTCAGTTAAAAAATGGACAAAGACATGAACAGACACTTCTCAGAAGAGGAAATACAAATGGCTAAAAGGCATGTGAAAAGATGCTCAACTTCCTTGGCTATTAGGGAAATGCAAATCAAAACCACAATGAGAAATCATCTCACACCCACCAGAATGGCCATTATCAATAAAATAGAAAACCACAAGTGCTGGAGAGGATGTGGAGAAAGAAGCACACTTATCCACTGTTGGTGGGAACGTAAAATGGTACAACCGCTGTGGAAGGCAGTGTGGCGGTTCCTCAGGAAGCTAAGTATAGAATTGCCATATGACCCAGCAATACCATTGCTAGGTATCTACTCAGAGGACATGAGGGCAAGGACACAAACAGACATTTGCACATGAGTGTTTGTAGCAGCATTATTTACAATTGCGAAGAGATGAAAACAGCCCAAATGTCCATCAACAGACAAGTGGCTAAACAAGCTGTGGTATGGACATACGATGGAATATTATGCAGCAGTAAGACAGAATAAAGTTATGAAGTATGTAACAACACGGATGCACCCTGAGGACATTATGCTGAGTGAGATTAGCCAGAAACAAAAGGTCAAATATTGTATGGTCTCACTGATATGAACTAACATTAGTGAATAAACTTGGAGAATTTCAGTTAAGAACAAGAGGCCGTCAGGAGATAGAAATAGGGCAGATTTTGGGTAATTGGAGCTGAAGGGATACAGATTGTACAACAGGACTCGTAAAAATTCAAAAATGGATAGCACAATACTACCTAATTATAGCACAATAATGTTAGTACACTGAATGAAGGTGAATGTGAGAAAGACAGACGATTGATTTGAACAGTAAATAAAAAAAAGTATTTGCATAATCCCCTTAAGGGAATGGTAAGAAAGGGGGAAAATTAAACTTCCCCATTTGGAGAATTCCTGATATTCTCGCAAGCAGTGGGGACAACCTAATCAATAGGCCGAGTTCTCAATCTTGGGGTTTGTTCATATGAAACTTATCCCCACAAAGGATAGACTAAGCCTACTTAAAATTAGGCCTAAGAGTCACCCCCAGAGAGCCTCTTTTGTTGCTCAGATGTGGCCCCTCTCTCCAGCCAACACAACAAGCAAACTCACCACCCTCCCCCTGTCTATGTGGGACATGACTCCCAGGGGTGTGGACCTTCCTGGCAACGTGGGACAGAAATCCTAGAATGAGCTGAGACTCAGCATCAAGGGACTGAGAAAACCTTCTCGACTGAAAGGAGGAAGAAATGAGACAAAATAAAAAGTCAGTGGCTGAAAGATTTCAGAGTTGAGAGGTTATCCTGGAGGTTATTCTTATGCATTTCTTAGGTATCCCCTTTTTAGTTAAAGTGTATTAGAGTGGCTGGAGGGAAGTACTGAAACTGTAGAGTTGTGTTCCAGTAGCCTTGTGTCTTGAAGATGATTGTATAATGATAAAGCTTTCACAGTGTGACTGTTTGATTGTGAAAACCTTGTGTCTGATGCTCCTTTTATCTACCTTATGGACAGATGAGTAAAAAAATATGGATTAAAAATAAATAATTTTTGAGGAACAAATGTTAAAATAAATTGAGTAGATTGAAATACTAGTGAACAATGAAAGGGAGTGGTAAGGGGTACAGAAGAAAATAGGGGGAACAAAGGTTAAAATAATTGGGTAGATGGAAATACTAGTGGTCAATGAGAGGCAGGAGTAAGGGGTATGGGATGTGTGAGTTTTTCTTTTCATCTCTTTTTCTGGGGTGATGCAGACGTTCTAAAAATGGTCATGGTGATGAGTACACTACTGTGTGATGATGCTGTGAGCCGCCGATTGTGCACCACGCATGGAGCGTTTGTGTGGGAATAACGTCCACGTGCCCGGCTGCCATGCCGGAGACCCGAGTCCCATTCCCGGCGCCTGCCCATGCCAAAAAAGAATGTTCATGTTCGTATGTTGTTTTGGTTTGATAATAAAAATAAATTAAAAAAATAGTAATGTATAATAAAGTCGTTAAGGGGGTAAGGGCATGAGCTGAAGAACAGCACCGAGAAACAAAGCAAGAAAATTATAGGAAAAAAACCAAAGAAGTTCCTCCTAAAACTGATCCCTCAGCTTTGGAAGCTAATTAAAAGGCACTGAAATAGGCAGCACATTTCCTCTGATCTGACAAATTCGCACCCGCCTACCAGGAGGAGTACCTCAAACGCTGCACGCCAAGTGCCCCAAGGCTACCGCGTTTACAGAGCTAGCGCACAGCCCAACTGACCAGGGGCGCTGCGGGCACAGCGTCCAGGAGTTCACTTCCCTGTCTTCACACTGCTCACAGCACACTCCATGAAAAACAACTCTCCCCAAGACACAGCACAAAAATGGGCCGGGGGCAAGCGGGCTGAAAGGGCTGCACCTCCCCTCCACCCTGGCTGTGACTCCAGTGAGGAGCACCATGCCCAACGACACGCCGTGGCGTCTCGGAGAAGCGGGTTTGGATGCCAGCCCCTGCCACGGACCTGCGGCCGGCCTCAGCAAGTCACCCTCCTTTTCCACGCCTGTTTCTGCTCTTTCAACAAAATTACCCACCTCATGAGGGTGACGAGAGAATTCAATGAGAGGCATGCAAAGTGCTTTAAAAGGCTTGACAGATCATAGGATTCATGAAAAGTCAGCTGAAATCACCGGACCTTCTCAAGCTGCTATAAATATAAATGATTGCAAATACCAAGCAAGCACTTTCAGTTATTTAATCCAATCTCCTGATTCCACAGGTGAGAAAACCAAGGTTGCAGAGAGTTTAACTGATTAACTTTCAATCTGATTTCTTGATTCTTTTTAAAGAACTCAATTTCTTATTTGTGATAGCCATAAACATTGCTACTCTGTATTTCTTTCCAAGAAGGTTATTTTTCCTATCATTGTTTTATTCTTTTTTAGTAACCAACTCTAAATAAATTGCAGGGAAGCACTCTGTCAGCATCTGCGAACCAAGCGGCACACACCAAGCTGGCCTCACAACCTGCCCCAGAGCCAGCACAGGTGCGCTTCCCAGCGGCCCCAGCAGCATCAGGGGCCCCAGAAAGTGGACAGCCGGCCGGCCAGGCCAGACGCCCCGCCTCCTTCACCTTTATCTCCACTGTCAGAGCCCACCGCCACTTCCAGGCAAAGCTGCAAGTTCTCCTCACCAACAAAGCCTGTTTCAGTCGCCAAAGTTTCGTGTTTCTCTTTCAAGAACTTGATTTCTCATGGATGGCACTGGCTCCCTCACCTCCTTACGACACTGACCTTCCAGGAGAACGCTGCCTCCCTGGCTCACCGGGCAGCACAGGGCGGCGCCCTGGCACCCCTGGGGGGCAGGCAGAGCCCGGCCCAGCAGGCAGGCCTCTCCTGCAGGAGCCCAGGGTCCAGTAGGGCAGTCAGGGAACCCAGCACTGGGGCCCACGGGCTCTGTGAAGAGCCGCCACCGGCCCACAGGTTAGTGTCACTTCTGCACATGGTCCTCCCACTCTTTCCAAGAGCGTTCTGGGAACTGGGAGCACACGCAGACAAGGAAAGCGGCCCTTCCTGGGAGGCGCAGGACGGTGGGCCGCCTCTCCCTCCCCAGCCTGCGGCAGGGGTGTCCATGCTTCTCCCTGCTTCCGGCAGCAGGCCTTTGCCCTCCTTCTCTTCTTACAACGGAATCTGTAGAAGAATCTCAACTATGTCCATTTCTATTCAGATAATACAGCAGCCTGTTAATCAAATAAATACAGCCAAGCAACTGCTGATAAAACTTGCCAAGCACACTTCAGAAAGAAATCTTACTTTCTACGTTGAACGCCATCAAGCTTAGCAATCTACTTTTCCCATGTGCCTCCCTCTAACCCCACTTACACCACTTCACATCATTCAAAAAAGGGAAAAAAGTCCTTTGGTCTCCGTTCCATACACCAGATTGGAGAAAACAGACAAACTACATAATTCACTAGAGACATCCACAGGAGAGAGACGATATAGATTGGCTTACATTATTCAAGGGTTGGAAAAGTAGTTTTGGGGAACTTAAACAAAACAAAAAAGGCACACACACTGACAGCAGCGCAGCTGAAGACAGGCAGGCTGGAATCCGAGAGGCCACGCAAAGTCCCTGGTGCCTGCGCTGTTATTTGTGGCATTCACCTTTGAGGCCAAAACGTGACATTTCTGGAGGCCTCTCAATCTGGAAGAATGTGTGCAACTGCTTAGCCGGCGATCGCGGCGGGCTGTAGGCCGCCACCGTGCGCTGATTGTGCGCGGAGGGGAAGGAGAGCCAGCACGATGCAGGCCGCACATGACAGCCCGACGGGCGCTCAGCTTGCGGCTACACGGTGCACACCGGAAAGGCCAAGGAAAGGAGGAACGCACAGAGCAGACACAAGGGAGCCACTGTTAGGGGCCCGAGAGTGCAGACAAACCTACAGATGGGAACAGGGTTCTCCACAGTCCAAGGCCACGACTTAGCAAACAATTATTTTCCTACCTGAGTGGTGAATGCACATGTGTGCGTGTCCACAGCCCAGCAAAAAGAGTTTCCCAGATCTACGAAGAGATTTAAGTTAAGTTCAAAGACATGTTTTCAACTATTCAAATAGAGATACATGCATGCATTATCAGATTTATGGATGCATATAAGTTTCTTATAAATCACTATAGAGAGAAAAAATATTTCTTATATAGGATTCCTTAGAAACCAGATTAAAAAGTGAAGCAAGGACAGGCCATGGCGGCTCAGCAGGCAGAGTTCTCACCTGCCATACCAGAGATGAGGAGTTCCCATGCAAAAAATCAAAAAAAAAAAAAAAAGCGAAACAAGGAAAAAAAGGATCTCACGGCTTAGTAAAGTACCTGTACTTCTTTCCATTCCACAGGATTCAGGGGATAGTGACAGAACAATGGGGAAATGCTGCAATGTTGTTGATATCAGTGGCATAAAACACTATTCAGTATACTTTTCGGTGCTAGAAATGAAAATAAAAAGGTAGCCACTTAAAAAAAATCAACACTAGGCCAGAACAGACTGCCATGGACAGCCCGCGGTAACTGTACCCTGCAAACATTTTAAATGAAATCTCGTGAAGCTGGAAGCATACAGCCCGGCTTAACTAAAACCACACACAGCCAATCCCCCAGGGACGGAGGTGTGAGCACCTGCTCACAGGAGTAGTGCCCCAACCCACCTTGTCCAGACACGGGGTCTGAATGGCCTGATTCCCACCCAAGCCGCTAGGTGCTGAATTATTTCAGAATTAAGAGCGGAACACACAATTAATCACATAGGCAACTAGGTAAGTATAAATGGCAAATGAGAGAAAAACGTGTCACGCTAAGTCTGTTACCGAAATTATTAACAAAAATAAGCTGTAAACTGCCATTTAAGTCTACGGCATGGCCTTCTTTTAAACAGTACACGCAATTTTTAGTTTTAAAAGACAAGACAAAGACTTTTGATCTCGTATCCATAACCCGTTAGCACACACCTCATTAAGACCTCCTGCAGGCTTGATGTAGGTTCTCTACTCCACTCACCCTATCCACTGCGGAAAACTTCCCCACTAGCCGTAACAACAGCACAGCCAGGAGCTGGCAGGAGAATCCCCCCTGTCCTGGGGGCAAACAGTGCGTCCTGCTCTCAGGGCAGCTCTCAACTCTGGCTGTGCAGAGGCTCAGGTGCCCCATAAACCCACAGCGTCAGCATTTTCACAGGGGCGCGTGGACACGTGCAGTCCTAAAACCGTGCAGGACTCTGAGGATAAGGTGGGCTGTGCCGGTGCTGTCTGCAAACAGCAGCCCCCCCCAGAGCAGAGACCGCCGGCCTCACCTCCAGGCCCGTCAGCTTTCAGTTTCCAGGCGGCTGAACGGCACCGGGGGAAGTGCACAATTCTCACCTTTCAAAACCCAGGGCCATGAAGTAACACATCAGTCACTGTAACTTTTCACTTACAGTCCTTAAAGAGTGGCTGCTTCACACGGCCTGGTAAAATAAAATGTGTCGATCATCTTCAATGACCACCGCATTTGACACCATCTTTGGAGAAAGAAATCACCAGAAGGAAAAAAAAAAATCAAATGCCTGTCTGGCCAAAGATCTGATCATAAAACAGGCCCCATGGACCCGCTCCTGCCCCACCAGGCCTGCGGGCGGACCACTAACAGATGAACTAAGCGGAAGTTCACTACTGTGACGCAGGGAAACCATCACTCCAGCACTGACTTGATCGTGGTCGCACAAGAGAAGCAGAGCCAGGCGCGTGGATGGGTCTTGATGCAACAGCAGTTCTCTTGTACCTCCCACCTGAATTTCTGGTTCTTGAATTCGATGATGAGTGACTTCTGAGCAATCTGAGAAAAAGTACATTTCATTTTGAGATATTACAGCTTTTAAACACTGGTCTGTCTGAGGCAACAGTGTTTCTATTCAGCTTGACATTTTTCCAAATAAAAATTTTTCATTCCTGGTGGATGACTGTTTCAGTTTCCTAGGCTGTTTACAGCGGATGCCATGAAATGGGCTGGCTTTTAATGATGGGAATTTATTAGCTTACAAGCTTACAGTTCTGAGGCCATGAGAATGTCCAAGTCCGGGCACCGTGGACACGAAGCTCTGCCCGAATGCTGGCCACCACGGTCCTGGGCACAGGCAGCATCCGCGCTCTCCCTGCCCTTCCACGCCTCACGGATTTCAGCTTCTTGCTTCCATGGCTTCTCTCCCCATCGGAATCTCATTCCCTATGGCGGACTCCAGAGGGACTAACTCCACCCTGGCCCCCGCCCTGAAAGAGATAACTGCATCAAAAGGTCCAACTCACAACGGGTTCACACCTGCGAGAGCGGACCGGCTTTAGGAACATGGTTTCTCTGGGGTACAGACAGCTTCAAGCCACACAACCACCACAAATTAAAGTCAAACGAAACCGAAAATGACAACAGGTCTTTCTTTGTTCAGCGTGGGGGAGTGACTGCGTGAATCCTGAAGGCCTTGCTTGACTTAAAGCACACCCACACACAAATTAATACAACTACACGGGGGGAATGTGATGTGTCAGAGAAACACGGGGATCCAGAAGCAGGGAAAGGAAGAAGTCAGGAGGTTTCAGTTAGCCAGACCCGGGGCAAGTCTCCCCAAAAGGCTGCCTTGTCTGCAGCTTGTCCACCTGAGCCGGCCTCTACCCTCCACCGGCCTCGCAAACCACCCTATTATTCCCCTCTCCTTGCCTTCACTAGTGAAGTTCAACCCGCTGTGATGCTTCAGAATAAAGAGGCATCTTCTTTAACAATGCAAATATTCTCAGAAGGCAATGCAACCATGCATTAAAATCATCTCTTAGACGCTGATCCTTTTTACTTAACTCAGGAGGTGGCTGCATTTGAGCAACTAAGAACTCTGGTTCTAAAGGGGGAAAAGAAGGAGGCAGAAAGCACAGAACATTTATTTTATTATAATACCACACAGGAGTAGACGTCATCATGGGAGAAGAAGTAGTAAAGTCTAAGGAAGAAAGACATCAAGAAACAGGAAAATAAAAGGAAAAAAAAAAAGATTTTCAACTTTGGGCCTGCATTAGGAAAATGGGGTAGAAACTCTGTCTTCACATGCCTGGAGATTTAGGACTCAGTTCAAAACAGGATGTCTACACTTTTACAAACCAGCCTGGAAATCTAATCATCATGCATGCACTGTTTCTGTGGGAAGACATACTTTCCAAATAAAATCTTTTACTGACTACAGCCCTTGCTGATAAGTTGGAAACTTCCTTCCAGCGCCTCTCTGCACACTGGATTCACATACCCAGATGGCCAACCCGAAGCCCTCCTCTACTATCCTGTCAGAAAATACAGTTTTGCCTGACAGGTGACATCTATTTGAAATGTGGAGTCTTTGCCAATAAAAATGATATTTTTATGTGATAAATGAGTTTTTTAGGCCAATCATTCATTCCCCTTTTCAACCTCAAACCCCATGCTCAAGCCTATTCGGTCAGCAGGACCCCCAAATATGTAAATACTCAGACCAAAGCCCATAACAAGGTCTCCAGCAGAATCTGGAGATAACCCTCCACTAGGTAAAACCAAGCAGAGACCCAGGAATGAGTGTCTGAAACACACAACAAAGAAGTGGCAGGGAAGAGGGACAGAGACGGGGAATAGGGCAGGGACAACAAAAGGCCTGGATTTGTCAGTATGTCCTCAATAGCACTTGGAAGAAGGCAAGTGACCTGAAAGCACGATTCTTGACTCCTGGCAGATGGATTCACCCTCCAGTGGGTTTGGGTCAAGCCATGGTGGGTTAAAGACACCAGTTACTGTGATGACATCACATACCTTGTTCTGAATTTCACGCTCGCGAAGACACCTTGTCATGACCATCAGCCATTATCCGATGACGCTCTTAGTACTCAGGGAACAACTGGCCGAGCAATCAGTGCAAATGTGCTATTCTTCCTGCATTCGCCCTCACTGCAAAGCCATTACCTGGCATTCTAAGGTCCGTGCTTGCAGAACTGGTCAGCAAGGGCCAGCTGTCCTCTGCCTGACTTGTGCGTGGTGAATGGAGACTTTTCCAAATGCCCTGGGGCTGAGGGCCAGACCTGCAGGGTGGATTGCACCCAGCCCTGGCCATCCTGCTGCTCTCCCTCAGCACCGCGAGCAGATTCTCCAAACCACGGCCACTCCAAGAACGCCTCAAATTAACAGAGGACTTTGGAGATAGAATGGGGAAAAAACAAGTTTCTTTTTGACTTTTCCAGATTTCAAAACATTAAAAAGTTGAAATGAGATGAATTTTAAACCTGAGAACTCTGGTACCAATGTAGTGCCTTCAGCTTAATACCCCACCTTCCCTCCATCGGCTATTGTGAGGATAAAATGAGGTGATAATAGAAATATTATACAGATTAGACGGCTTTATAGAAACGTTGACATCTGATATTTTCCCTAATTACCATATCACCAGATTCTTCCTGATGAGAAATGAGTTCTGAGAACCAAGCAGAGGTGTGGAGTGGATCTGCTCTTGGCAGCACAGGTGGGAACAGGAGTGAAGAGGGGACTGATCCTCTCTCAACAGTGTCACCGAGGCTTGCATCCCGGTGGCGGGCAAAGCTGCAGACTCACACAATAATGACCCAAACCAGAATAACATGAAGTCTGCAGTTCATATGTTATTTGCATATATATTTTAAATAGAACAGAATCAACATTTCTATGGCTTCATCCACTGCGACCCACCTCCACTCTGCCCAATTAAACCCACACAGGAAGAGTGATGGCTTCTCTACATACCTGCAGGACACAATGAAACGAGAGAAAGAAAAGCACCTGCAAGAAAGGACTGAACTTTGTGAGAACAGCTGCTACGAAGACCACCACCACCAACTGTAGAAAGCCTCACGGCAACTTTAGTACAAGCTCTATTCAGGGCGAGGGTCTGCTTTCTTTCAACCTAATGATAAAACAAGCTTATTACTCAAAACACGCCAAGTAAAGAAACCCAGGAAGCAGACTTCCAACTAAGAGAGGGAGATGCAACGCCCACATTCAGCTTTGCTCCCTGCAGAAAAGCTATTGTAAAGTGTAAAGAGTGCGGGCGGGCACGTGTGCCCACGGGCGTGCACACACACAGACACATACATTTTCTTCTCCCCAACACAAGAGGAAAGAGAAAGGGGCAGAATCAGGCCCAGCAAAATTCCGGAAGCCTGGAAACAGGCTGAGGAAGGTAGAGATAGGACCATGCATTTGTATCCCGCCTTCAGACCTCACAGAAGCAAAGACATTGATTCATGTGCACACAGCAGTATGCTGGTTTTACAACGTGGGGGGATACACACTTAGAGCCAAGGAAATGCGGAACCAGAATGGGCAATGCTTGCCAAGCAATCATGATTTCCTCCTAGCAAAAGTTTACAGTACATTTTATTACATTATTGTTCACATAAAAGGAAGTACACATTAAAACCTTTTCTTGTAACCCCCAGTTTTTCCATCGTTTTTCACTATTCTACCATATCCAAATGAAAATTGTCATAGGCTGAACTTTGCCAGGTTTTCCTCAATATATCATTCGTCAAAATCCAAGAGGCCCTCTCTCCTCAGTGAAGACTCATTTACCCAGTGCAGCCCGTACTGACTTTTCTGTACTTTATATTGGTTGCCTAAACCATAAACTCCAGTTTAGCAGTAACATTCACTTACATATGCTGCTATTTCTTCATTAAACTTATCTCTGAAAGTAAATACCATAAGCAACTAAGGAAAAAATGATGCCTCATTACTTTTCTATCTTCTCAGGACAGGGAGAAACCAAATTAATAGTTTGAGACGAAAAGTGTTTCTTCTTAAGCAAATTTTATTTCTCTAACTTTCTATTTTTCCTAAAAATCATATACTAAAATCATTAAGGTAAATCAACAACCCAGTCACTAAAATAATTTTTAAGGTTTTAGTTGGGTTTTTTCTGGGTTGGGTTTTTTTCATACATTGGGGAAGTATAATTTATTTAAAAGAGACAGAGAAGTGACTTCAACTTTTAGATAAATGAGAAGTTGGTATCAAACTTCCACCCACAGGAGCACACCAAATTTTTTAGTCTCTTCTTTTAAAATTGGAAAGTACCACTTCCATCAGACTTACTTCAAAGCCCTAAGCAGTAGGGCGGGCCATGGTGGCTCAGCAAGCAGAATTCTTGCCTGCCATGCCAGAATCTTGGGTTCAATTCCCAGTGCCTTCACATGCAAAAAAAAACCTCAGCAGCAAACCCCTGTAGGCTAGCACATTCTCTGCAAGCTGTTTTTGCACAGAATGAATTTTGACATTTGAATCATACAGGGTTTCTGTGCTACAGAAGAACAGCTTATTTGATTTGCTTAAAACTGCTGCTGACAAAAACCTGGAAGGAAATATCAATGACTCTAACAAATAGGTCACAATGAGATTCAGACTATTTCCCCTCCGGGTGACTGACCAGCGATGTCTAAAATCAGGCTCAACTTCAAAACAAGTCAAAGCGATACATCCAGGAAACGAAGCTCAAAATTACAAGCTGCAGTACAGTTAACAAGGAGAATGGAGCTTTGCCTTGAGGTGCCTCTCCGCAGTATAGGAGTTAAAAAAAAAAACGTTCTGATGATTAGGGGTGACTCTCCTAATTAATCATAAAAACTGACCATCCTTTTTCTAACAGTTCAGATAGCGGATGTGTAAGACTGTCACAGAAGACAAAGGAAACATTAGAGGAGCAGGTGGACAGCTCAGCAGTGTTTCCCTCTTCTAGCCACCCACATAAAGAAACCCTTCGTCGGAGTAGCGGGAGCTTTTACAGACGGAATTTGATGATGATGGTGCAGCGCACTCGTCCCTACAGGCTGCGGACGGTGTGCACACGGCGGTGCCGTAGGCGAAGGGCCCATCCTGCGCGTGTTTGCACTGGCCTGAGTGAGCAGCCTGGGGCTCACGTGCACTAAGGGACAGGTGCTCACGGGACAGGCGCAGCCTCCAGCCCGCAGCCCGCGCCCCACCACGCCTTTTCACGGGAGGCTGGGCTGGCGGGTCAGGGAGGAGAGTAATTGTTGCAAACGTTTTCCGACAGCTGAGAAGTAAAAACCCTGTCAGTAACTTCTCTAATCTGCTCAAAAGAAGACAACAGGAAGATGTGAGCCTGAAACAGGATGCGAAGAGGGATTCTGAGACAGTGGGGCCACAGTGGCAGTTCACGGGCCACCTCATTTGATGAACCCTGACAAACAGCTTTAAAAAACTAAATTCCTCACATACTTTACAGTGAGAAAAAAGTGTTTTGATCTTAAAGAACAAATTTTATTCTGAGAATGATCTTTCCCACCACCCTGATCCTACTCAACCCTCAGAGAACTTTCCTGCCTAAAGGGAGGAGCAGAGCCCCGGCTGCCCTGCGAGCCCTCTGCCAGGGGAGCGGGCCGGGGGCCTCAGGGGCATCCATGGCAGCACAGCTTCTTAACACCACCGACCCGGGGGCAGAAAGGGGAATCCTCAGATTTGCTCTCTCTTTTTTTTTTTTGAGGGCAGGAATTAATTTAAATTTTTACTTAAAAAAAAACAAATTGTTAATGAGATATCTTCACACATATCCATCCATCTGTGGTGCCCAATCAGCGGCTCACAGCATCATCGCATAGCTGTGTGGTCATCACCATCATCGTTTTTAGGGCATTTGCACCACTCTAGAAAAAGAAAAACCCAGGCATCCCATACCCCTTACATCTCCCCCTCATCGACCAACAGTATTTCCATCTACCCAGTTTTTTTTTTTACCTATTATGACCTCCTATTATTTATTTTTTTGTCCTTATTCTTTTATTCATCTGTCTATACCCTGGATAAAAAGAGCATCAGACACAAGGTTTTCATAATCACAGTCACATTGTAAAAGCTACATCGTATACAATCGTCTTCAAGAATCAAGGCAACAGGACTGAGTGTAAAAATTCAGAAATGGATAGCACACTACTACCTGAAGGTAGCACAATCATATGTCAGTGAATGAAGCTGAGTGTGAGCATGGCTGAGGGAGAAGGATGGGGGCACATACGGCACCAGAAGGAAAGACAGAGACGGTACAACTTAGGAAGGGCTAGAGTAGACCATGATGGTGATTCAATGTACAAATATAAAAACGTTTTTGCATGAGGGAGAATAAATGAATGTCCACATTGCAAGGTGCTGAAAATAGATGACATATGGGAAAAACTACGATCAAGACAAGCTAGGGTCTATAGTCAGCAGTAACACTGCAATATGCTTCCACTGAATGTAACAGAGGCATCATGCCAAACTAAATGCCAACAACGGGGGTGCATGGGGGAGGGGTATGGATTCTTTGTGGAAGAAGAGGAAATATCTTCATATAGAATATGGTGGCGAAGGCATGTCTGTTTACTCAAGTTGGATTGTATGATGTGCAAATAAAGCTGTTTAGAAATGAACAGAGAGAAAAGGTGCTAGAGAAAATATGGAGAGAGAGAGATGTACCTATTTATATTCACTGTTGGAAAGAAAGCTGAGCAGTGCAGCCCCTTAGAGGGCAGGGTGGTGGCTCCATAGGCTGCCATAGGATCCTGACACCCCACTGCTCAGTATATACCTGGGAAAAATGAATGTGGCAAAATCCAGCAGCCTTGATTCTTGAAGACAACTGTATACAATATAGCTTTTACAATGTGACCGTGTGATTGTGAAAAACTTGTGTCTGATGCTCTTTTTATGTATGGTATAGAAAGACGAGTAAACAAATATGGATGAAAAATAAATAAATAGTAGGGGGATAAAGGGTAGAAGAGACTGGGTAGATGGAAATATTAGGGGTCAAGGAGAGGGAGGGGTAAGGGATATAATATATATGAGTTTTTTATTTTAATTTATTTTTCTGGAGTGCTGCAAATGTTCTAAAAATGATTGTGGTGAGACTACACAACTATGTGATGATACTGCGAGCCACTGATTATACATCGTGTATGGACTATGTGAAGATTTGCCCATATATATACTAAAAAAAGAAGAATCAAGAAACAGTTCAACAGTTTCAGGTACTTCCCTCCAGTGACTCCAATACACCATCAACTAAAAAGGGATATCTATAGAACGCATAAGAACACCTTCCAGGATAACCTATCCACTCTGGACTCTCTCAGCCACTGACACTTTATTTTGTCTCATTTCTCTCTTCCTCCTTTTGGTCGAGAAGGCTTTCTCAGTCCCTTGATGCTGGGTCCCAGCTCATCCCTGGGAGTCCTGTCCCACACTCCCTGGGAGATTTACACCCCTGGGAGTCAGGTCCCGCGTAGCGGGGAGGGCAGTGAGTTCACTGCCAAGTTAGCTTAGAGAGAGGCCACATTTGAGCAACAAAAGAGGTTCTCTGGGGGTGACCCTCAGGCCTGATCATCAGGGGGCTTAGTTTCTCCTCTGCAGGAGTAGGTGTCACAGGGGCGAACCCCAAGATCGAGGGCTCGGCCTACTGGTGTGGTTGTCCCCACTGGTTGTGAGAATATCAGGAATTCTCCAGATCGGGAAGGTGAATATTTTCTCCTTTCTCCCCAGTTCCTCAAGGGAACTTTGCAAATACTTTTTTATTCTCTGCCCAAATCACTCTGGGATATATGGGGGCATCACACTGACCTGGACAAACCAACAAATCGCACTCCCTATTCAAGATTCCATGTACTTACGGTGTTCAACTAAACTGACCATACGAGTTTAATTAGGAAATGCACTGCCCAAAATATAAATTTTACACCAAATAAACATGTCTTCCTTTGGTCTCACACAGAAGTTGAAGTTTTAAAATATGGATGATATCATCCTTTACCCGGTATTCTGATCTACCCTAGTCCTACCCAGATCAGCTTCATTCATATCTCTTGTCCAAGACTGATCCTTTTCTCAACTTAAGCAGTTCCTGTATGGGGTACTGCTGACTGCCACAGCTTCAGAGCCCTGACTGGGTCTCAGGTGTCACATAAACACCCGAAGTTTCTCGGAACGACCAGGTTATACACAACAGCTCAGGATCTCAGAACTTAGCAATAACAGTTACAACTCCTGAGCATACGGGACCGCTGTCAGAGCTCCCAGTCTAGGACCCTTTACAACAGACCCAACCTGATAACCACACTCTCGACTTCGGCTCACCGAGCTTTCATACTACAGTTGGTCCATATGACCGAGGCGTGATGCTTGTCTTTTGTTTCTGACATTTCACTCCACATGCAGGCCTTACGGTTCATCCACCTAGCCGCGTGCCTCACGGCTCCATTCCTTCTTGTGACCACTCAGTGTTTGAATCCCCAAAGTCTGAAATCAAATGTAGCGAAGACAGAGAGAAGAAAGACTCTTCTTGTGTGGTAGAATCTCTTGACTGGTGATAAATAAAAACCTCTCAGTTCTTAGTTTGCACAAGACAAGACATGACAGGAGGGAAAGGCGCTGAGCACTCTCCCCTCCTCAAGCGCAGTGTGCCGCAGTGTGGGTGGAGCTCCTGAGCCCCTCCAAGCTGGAACTCCTCTGCCAATAGCCCCCATCCCCGCAGCTCCACCACTCCCCTCTTGGGCCTAGCACAGCATCACAGCCCTTTGAAGATATGTAAAATAAACTGTTTTCATATATTTAAGCCCTTGAAATATTTCTAAATACTAGAAGTTGGCCTTCTCTTTCTAAGCATTTAACAAGCAGGGCAGGGACGGACAGACATAGCAATCACCGGGGAACAGCAGAAATTTTATATACACATACACCATTCTTTTCGAATTAGAGAAAAATACACAAATGAATGTAATCATTTAGCTTAGATATGTTGGACAAAAATTCTAAAAATGTACAAGAAAGTAAAGAGAAAAAAAATGAAGAACTATAACAAAGTTTTAAGTAATTGCCCTACTAGGAGAGTTCCTTTTTCTCAAGGAACTACAAATGAGGAAACAATATAAACTGAGAAAAACCAACACAATGCAAGATATTTAGCAGTTATTCAATACAACAATAGAAGATATTCTTTGCGAGGCAGTGTAGGGTTAATTGCCAAGTTAGTGGTACAATGAAGTTCAGAGAAGAAAGTCAAATTCTGATAGCTGGATCTGAGCTGAGCATTAAAGCACAGAGGAATCATGTGGATGGGGAAGGGAAAATGCAGAGACAGGAGGACCAGAACTTTCAGGTAGGACAGACAGCTCAGGAGGCACTTGGCAGAAGACCGACTTGGCTGGGAAGACAGGACACAGAGGCTCCAGGCGCGAAAGGGACACGCGGCATGCCCTGTGGGTCCGAGTTCTCAGCGGGACTAAGTCCTCTATGGCCCAGGGCAGGGGACGGCACCAGGATCCCGATTTCTCAGCGCTGGGATTTAAATTGCACAGAATACAGTTCTGCTGGCTAAACTGTTTCCAGTTCCTAAATTATATTTAAATCTATCACTGTTTCATAAGATCATAGTAAATTCCAGACCCTCTGAAGCATGGAGACTGCTGAAATCGGTTAACTAGTAAACCTCCTAAGAGTCATACCAGAGGTTTTCTGAAAGAGCAGCCTGAAGCGGATAATAAAACATCAGAAGCCATGAAGCCCCTCGTACTCGAAACAAGCAAGGCACGCAGACCTGGCACACTCCACTGTCTGACAAATACTTTATCGTCAGCGCGGAGGCAGAGCGTACATTCTGACCGCCTTATTCACAGCATGAGAAGAAGTGGCACTGACATTCCAGTGTGGGCAGAAACAATGGCCTCGATTCTCAGACAAAATCAACACGTGGGAACAGCTTTCAGATGCCAGAGGAAAATGTGAGTGGCTCCAACCCAGAACGCACATCCATTCAGCCTGCCAAGGTCCTGCAGGAAGGTTCACATTTATTTTCAGACTAAAAAAAATATACAGGCTTATCAGTTATAGCGAAATGAGCTCCATCCTAGAAATACAGGAAGCAAATATTTTCATTCTTCCTCTGCAACCTGAGAACAGAGGAAGAGAGGAAGTGACTTCCCCAAGCCCCCAAAGAGTCAGAATGAAAGTCAACAGAGACCTCCTGCCTTTACATGCGCGGCTTCAAATAAACATCACTGCATTTCTCCTTAGAGGAAAGGGCCCACTGTTTTCACAAGCTAAGTGCATACATCCTTTAACTGCAGTATTACAAGAGTCCTCCAGCCAAGTCCTCACTGAGCGCCCAGAATGCCGGAGACTCCCTAAAAGTCTTTACAATTAAACTCCAGCACCAAAGGAGCTTGTAACATTCAAATATCTCAATGAGATAATATATATATATATATATATATATATATATATATATATATATATCAGACACTAGAAACAAATTCTAAAATTTGCTGATTAAAAATTACAATAATGTTCAAAGTAAAGGTTTTAAGCAAAAATATTTGAGATCTCAGTTTATGATTCAAATATGATAAATAATTATAGAATATAAATTGCAATTTTCACCAACTACAGTGTAACAAAAATCTTGGAAACATTTGCAACAAATGCACAGAGACCAATCCTAAAGAAATCCTACAGCAATATATAAGATTCCACAAGGGTTCCATGCACTAGAGTAACTTTCCAGAAACCTACAACCTCCAGATGGGTCCCTGGTTCAGATAAGTCCTGAAACCTAGCCCAGCCTCTCCAGAACATCAGATAGTTCTATCTCCAAACCCCATATGAGTGACAGACCCTTCCAATATGAAAAAGTTAGAACTGCCATAGTCCAAACAACCCCAAAGAGTGGTATGGAAAGATCAAAGGTGATGGTGGAATTATACATAGAAGATAGGACTTAACAAATGAATATGAATGCTGAATCATTAAATAAATATCTATTTTGGTCTCCAGTATTTTAAAGCAGCTAGAAGTAAAAACCTAAAATTGTGAAATTGTAACCCATGTCAAAATCTGAAATATGTCCTACAACTAACTGTGGTACTATGCTTTGAAATTTATAGCTTTTTTGTATATATTACTGTTGCTCACAAAAAAAGAAAGAAAAAAAAGTCGATTGCGAAGATAAAGTATTTAAGCCCTCTAGCCTCCTGTGTTCTGGAGCAGCTAGAAGGAAAAATCTGAGAGGATCGTGTGGCAGCCTGTGACAAACTCTGGGATCTGTCCTGTGGCCGCTTGTTGAGGAGTGTTTTGAAAACTATTGCTTTTTTATTTCTTTGCTTTGTATATATGTTATACTATACAATAAAAAAAGTTAAAAAAAAAAAGCACTGCTTTCCAATATTATGCTAATTTATAACTTTCAGCTTCTGGGAATCACGGCAGTTTTTGCGTGTGAAACATCTTTACCCACTTAATGGTATAATAACTGTGTCCTCAGAAGAAGGAGGGTTTCCAAGACGGTGACTCTTCCCAGGTGGTGCGGCCTGGTCCTGGGCAGCCAGTCCAAACCCAAGCTGCAGCAGTGGGAACAGGCTGGCCAGCCAGCGGGGAGGTGGGAGGCCATAAAGACTGCATAAGAGGGAAGGAAGGGAGATGGGCAGATGGAAACAATCCTTGGGATCCATAATGACAGCACCCACCCCAGATAAAACACAAGTATTTACTTCCCACACTGTATTCACCAACTTGAGTGCTTGCTAGTTCATCGTTAGCCACAGCTTCCCACAACACACTTCCCCGGGCAGTCCCTGGACATCAGCATCCTGCATAGAGCGGCAGGACGAAGGCCTCGGGGGTCAGCAGGGGCCAGCAGGCAAGCAGGCGAACAGGTGAGCAGACGCAGGTGAGGCAGGCAAGGCAGGCAGGCTGTCCGCTGGGCTCTGCAGGGCGGCGGAGGGCACCACAGTGACTGGCCAAAGTGAGCGACTAGAGAACCTAAATGGGCGTGAAACTTGGGCAAGAGGAAAGTAACTGAAGGAATGCAACTTAGAACTTCTACATCGTCCTAACAGTACGACAATGCTGAATTACAGGCCGTGATCAGACAGAAGGTCAATGCTTAGCACATAAGTGAACTGCTGCAGGGTGACAACACTAATTTCTACTAAAATTCCCTTCTGCTTTCTGCCTGAAAGGAAAAAAAGAGTTTACTCCACACATACTATAAGCTTATTTCATGCTCCATTGCCCTCAACAGTTCATTCTGTGGCATGTGCTAAACAAACATCTGTTAAATGAAAAGATACTCTGCCTATAAATTAATACATTGAAAAGAATCCATAAAAGCAAAGATTTAATTTAATTCTTGGTGAACTGAAGTCCAGAGCTGCTGCTTTTAACTTGGAATACTATCTCAACTTTGCTTCGGGCAGCATTGTAAGCTGGTTCCCTGTGAGTTAACAGAAGCCTAGAAAAGTGACAAATACACAGATAAACTGCTTTATTATATACCACTCTAAAATGAGATTGGACATCTAATAAATGTATGCTAAACAAGAAGAGGAAAGAGAGGTAAACATAATGATTAACATCAGATTTTATTAAGTGTGCCTGTAAAACATTTAGGGATGATTTCTAAAAAATAATAATAAAGAGAGACAAAAAGGAAATAAAGACAATTTGAGAAACAAAGAAAATTAATAGCCCAAAATTAGATGGTAGAATAAAGCCACACAAATCAGTAACTATATGAAAGAAACGGCCTAACTTCATCAGTTAAAAGACAGAATTCTCAAACGGCATTAAAAAAAAACAAACCCTCGTCTAAAAAGACCTAAGGACATGATATTTAAGAGCAAAAAAATGTTAAAAAGATATTCCAGACTATTCCTAACTAAAAATAAATTGGCATGGTAATATTAGTATCAAATAAAGTAAAATCTAAAGTACTATAAAATGATAAGAAGGAAAGAAATAATCTAAGATACACAATTTAGCCCAGGTATGCATTTAATAACATAGCATCAAATTTTATAAAGCATAAACTTACAGAATTACAAAAAGAAGTGATCAAATCACAAAAAGAAGTGATCAAATCAACACTCATATTTCTATATACCTGTCTTAATAACTGATAAGCCATGCAGCAAATTAACAGAGACAGGGACAAATGGACCTGCCTAGTTAACAAGGCTGACAATGGGGGCAGGTCTGGATGCCCCCACTTAGCAATCAAAGGGTAACCTGCTTTCCAAACACACTCACAAGAACTGACCATCAGTTGGGCTGCCAAGCAAGTTTCAACAAATGACCACAGAATCTCTATTATGTAGACCATGCTCTCTGACCACAAAGGAATAATAAAACTGGAAACCTGAACATAATCCCCTAATCCCACAAGAAACAAAGCCATACACATACACACACGCACACTGCAGAAATTAGAAATCAAGGCTATAAAAATTTCAGTCAAAAATGGCCCAGACCAAAACAAAAATAAATGGCAATGAAAGCACTAAATTTCAAAACTTACACAATCAAGAGGCACTTGAAGGAAAAACTGGAACCATGAAAGAGTACTGTTATTTTTTTTTTAAGCATCCAACTTCAGAAAGAAAAAGAATTGAGTAATCCCATAGAAGAGAGAACAACAAAAGGAAACAAACTTTACAAAACAGAAAAGATAAGCAAAACCAAGTTGCTTCTTTGAAAACAAATAAAAAGTAGATATACACCAAGAATGATGAAGAAAAAAGAAAAAGGCACATAATATTAGAAATGAAAACATCAAAATTGAATGTACAAGATGAGAATACTATGAACAACTTCACAGCAAAAAAATTTAGATTAAATGTTTCCATGAAAAATATTACTAAAATTGACTCAAAAAAAAAAAAAACAGATTAGAATAATAAGGAAATTGAATCGGTGATTTAAAAAAAACCCAACACCCACACACCCTCTACCAAAAATCCACCTGGCCAAGATAGTTTAAAAGCAAATTCTACCAGATCTCCAAATGATAAATTATGAGCCCTAATTTGGCCAAGCTTTTCCAGAAAATGGTAAGAAGGAAACAACTGCATGAGGTCAATATATAACTCAGGTACTAAAACCTGATAAGGATAATTAGGAAAAAAAAAAAAAAAAAAGTAAAGGTAATACAGGCAAAAATCCTAAATAAAAATAATCCAAAATGAATCCAGAATCATCATGGTCAAGTAGAGTTTATACCAGGAATTCAAAGATGGCTTAGGACTAGAAAAATTTAATGTAAATTATCACATTAGAAAAATACATGCTCCTCTCACAATTAATGCAAAAAACACAATTGATAAAATTTATCACCTATTCACAAGTAAATATTAGAAACAAGAAAGAGAATGGCCTTAATCCGGTAAACAACATCTACTTTTTAAAACCTAGAGCAATCCTTGAAACCTAAACAGAACTTATGGAAGACACTGCCTAGGTGAATTGCAAGTGCAATGCCGTTTCCATGGACTCAACAATTCACCTCCCCTTCGGTGAGAGGGCCACTCTTCCCGGCCCTGCCGCCATTGGCCCAGACCACATGGCGTGCTTGGCCACCGAAATGTAAGTGAAAGAGGTAAACACCGCTTTCAGGATGAAGAGCCACGAGCCATACATGGTCTGCCACCTTTTTTCCTTTTATGGTACAACTAACATGTCCCAGGCACAGGCTTCTCCTCTGTCTTGCTCCTGAGACAATGAAGACATGGAAATATAACCTGAGCAAGTGTCACCAGAAGGCAAGGCTGTTGCTAGCTACAGAATAACCTAGTGAGTTTACAGTGACCAAACAAATGCAAATTACATTACCAAGATGCTATTTCACACCCATACGATTGGTCAAAAGTCTGATAACAGCAGGTATTGGCGACAACATGGAAAAATCATGCTGCTGGGAGTGCAAAATGATGCAACCACTTTGGAGACAGTATCTTGGGCAACCAAAGAAGTAAAATTGCATCTGAAACTTTCATACAAGGAAACATTTTTCCAACATCATGTGCTCATTTCACATCTACAGTACATTTTTGAAATTCCTCCAATATTTCAAACTCTTTCACTATTATTACATCTGTTACAGTGATCTGTGATCAATGATCTTTGCTGTCATCATTGTAACTTTCTTGGAGCACCAGGAACCAAGCCCTGTAAGATAAGAGGGTGAGCTCGATCGATAAATACTGTGTGTTCTCCTGCTGAACAGATAAGCCCACAATGGCCTCTAACTGTTCAAGCGAAAGGTAGGGTCACAGGTCTCTCACTTTCATCAAAAGCTAGAAATGATTAAGCTTAATAAGAAAGGTATGTCAAAAGTGGAGAGAAGCTGAAGCCAGGCCTCTTAACACCACTAGTCAAGTTGTGAATGCAAACGGAAAGTGCTTGAATGAAATTAAAAGAGCTACTCCAGCAAGCACATGAACAAGAAAAAAGCAAAACAGCCTTATAGCTGATACGGAGAAAATTTCAGTGATCTGAATAGCTCAAACCAGCCACAACATTCCCTGAAGCCAAAGCCTAATCCAAAGCAAGGCCCTAACTCTCTTCAAATCTGTGAAGTCTGAGAGAGGTGAGGAAGCTGCACAAGCCAACTTTGAAGCTGGAAAAGTTGGTTCATGAAGATGAAGGAAAGAAGACAACCTCTGTGACATAAAAGTGGAGGCTGAAGCAGCAAGTACTGATGGAGAAGCTGCAGCAACTTTTCCTGGAGGTCTACCTAAGATAACTGATGAAGGCGGCTACACCAAACAACAAATTTTCAGGGCGGAAGAAACAGCCTTCTATTGGAAGAAAATGCCGTCTAGAACTTTCAAAGCTAGAGAGAAGTCAATGCCTGGCTTCAAAGGGGCAGGCTGACTCTCTTCTTAGAGGCTAATACAGCTGGGATTCTAAGTTGAAACCGATGCTCATTCCCCATTCTGAAAATCCTAGGGCCCTTAAGAACTATGCTAACCTACTCTGTCTATGCTCTATAAATGGAAAAACAAAGCTTAGGTGACAGTACCTATATTTACAACATGGTTTACTGAATATTTTAAGGCCACTGTTGAGACCTATTGCTCAGAAAAAAAAAAGACTCCTTTCAAAATTTGACTGTTCACTGACAATGCACCCAGGTCACGGAACATCCCTGAGGGAGAGGTACAAGATTAATGATGTTTTTATGCCTGCTAATACAATATCCATTCTACAGCCACGGATCGAGGAATAATTTCAACTTTCGTGTCTTACTATTTAAGAAATAAATTTCATAAGGCCATAGCTGCGATAGTGATTCCTCTGATGGATCTGGGAAAACCCAATTGAAAACCTTCTGGAAAGGATTCACCATTTTAGACGCCGTTAAGAACATCTGTGGTTCATGGGGTCAAAACAGAAGAAGCAGATGACAACGTTCATGGATGGTTCATGACTTCAGTGGAGGAGGTGACCGCAGATGTGGTGGAAACAGCAAGAGAACCAGAATTAGAGGTGGAGCCTGAAACTATGACTGAATCCTGCGATCTCATGAAAAAACTTGAACAGATGAGGAGTTGTTTTTTATACATGAACAAAGAAAGCAGTTTTCTTGAGATGGAATCTACTCCTGGTGAAGATGCTGTAAAACACTGTTGAAATGACCACAACAGATTTAGAATATCACATAAACCTACCTGATAAAGCAACAGCAGCAGGGTCTGAGAGAATTGCTCCAATTTTGAAAGAAGTTCTACCGTGAGTAAAATGTTATCAAATAGCATCACATACCAGAGAGAAGCCTTTCATGAAAGGAAGAGTCAAACAATATGCAAACTTCACTGCTGTCTTCTTTTAAGAAATTGCCACAGCCACCCCCAAATTTCAGCAACCACCACCCTGATCAGTCAGAAACCACCAGCATCGAGCAAGACCCACCACCAGTAAAAAATTATGACTTGCTAAAGGGTCAGATGATGGTGAGCAATTTTTAGCAATCAAGTATTTTTTTTAATTAAGGTTATGTACATTGTTTTTTAAAGATATAATGCTACTGCACACTTAATAAGACTATAGTTTAATCCAGGGGTGTAAGTCTCCCTGGCAAAATGAGATATGACCCCCAGGGATGAGTCTAACCCTGGCACCATGCAATCAACAATGCCATTCTGACCAAAAGGGGGAAAAGAACTGTAACATATAAGGTATCAGTGGCTGAGAGAGTTCAAATAGAGTCAAAAGGCAACTCTAATGCAAGCTTCAGCCAAATACTGCTAATTGCAACAGTTTGCCAAATCCCAATCAGTATCATTCCTGTTAACCCCAAAGAACACCCAGGGTTCTACCTGAGATTCTACAAAGGTTTCATGCACTAAGTTTACTTTCCAGAAACCTACAACCTCCACATGGGCCCTCAGACCAGATAAGTACTGAAACGCAGAGGGCCAGCCTCTCCAGAACATCAACTAGTTCCATTCCCTATCCCACATTATCGACAGCCCCTTCCAACATGGAGAGGTTAGAATGGGCATAGCCCAAATACCCGAAAAGATTGGGAGAAGGTTCAAAGGAGAAGGGGGAGTCATAAGAGAGAAGACAGGATCTAACAAATGAGTATGACTGCTGAATCATTATATTATTTCTTTTAGTCTCCAGTGTCTTGGAGCAGCTAGGAGGAAAAACCTGACATTGTGGAACTGTAACCCATATCAAACTCTGAAATCTGTTCTATAACTTCCTGTTAAAATGTACATTGAAATTTATTGCTTTATTTGTATATATGTCATATTTCACAATTAAAAAACGTTTAAAAAAAGACTAAGTATAGAGTAAACATAACTTTTATATGCACTAGGACACAGAAGAATTAATGTAACTAGCTCCACTGTGACATCTATTCCACTGCAATGCTCTGGAGCTGCAGTATCTCTGAGGTATGCCTTCATTTTAAAAAATGATAGTGAACAAAAATGCATTTAAACCATAAAATAGGTTAGTCAATCTTGGAATTTAGTCATTTTGAGAATTTCAGAGATGAAAGGGCCCTTCTAGATCATTCAAGGAATTCTACAATTACTGCACAGGAGAAGAAACTGAGGCCCACAAAGCTTGGGTAAAGACTCAGGTCACGTAACAAGCTATCATCACAGTTGGTTCTCAAAATCGAGACTCCCTACCTTCCAGAACAGGTAAGAAAAACAGAGGACACGTGGTCAGATACAAAATAGCTGATTCAAGCTCAGAAACCTGTTCTCCTGCTTTCCTCATTGTTCTCTACCCCTCTCCTTCCCGCCTTCCCTTCTTCCCTTCCCCACCCACACCTCCCACCCAGGCTGCTCAGAAGGCACAGGAGAGGAGTGACAAAAAGGACAGAAAATGAAAAGAAATCTTTAAGGTTTTTTAATCCTGTTCTGCCACTCTCCCTATCTTCAAATGGAAAAATATTAAATCCCATTTTCAAACACTGCAGAAAATAGGCAAATTAGAAAACTATTCTTTAGATACATGAAACCTTCCTCCCCAAACCAAAAGCACTTAAAGGGGAAGGGAGCCTGTCCCACGCTAGCTTCCAGTGCAGGAAACTGAGGCTTGGCACTACGCCACCCAAACTTAGAAGGCTCGTAAATTTACAACGTTTTCTAAAGACTGGATGAGATAGAAGTTCCTCCTGCTTCTCAGTAAAGAGCTCCCCTCACCTGCAGCACTCAAGGAAATTTAGCCTCAGTGGCCTGGTGCGGGAAGTGAAGTGAAGGAAGCCAACAACCCAGAGTAAGGCAAGCAGCATGCTCTGTATCTGTGAACGAACGAACGAACACACACACACACAGACACACACACACACACACACCACAAGGCACGTCTTCAGTGATTTGATGTGCTTCATTCTGCCTAATCTGGGCAGTGTCAATAAAGAATAACTGGGCTAAGCTGGTTCTAGGATGTGAAGTTTATTTAATCCTTGTAACATTATCAGCTAAGTGGGATTAATCTCCAATTTTCATAGATAAATTGATGCTAGAAAAGTCTAAAGATATGCCCAAGATAAAGCTGGAAAGTAGCAGCTTCACGATCCAATCCAGTGCTATACGGGGCTGAGGACTACGCTCTGTCCTCTGAGTCACAGTCCCAAACCTTCTCTCGCTTCAGCGCAGTCCAGGATTTCCACATTTAGCAGCAGTTCTGCTGAAAAAGCTGTGACTGAAGCAAATTACTTGGGTTTTTAACAGGAACATCAATGCAAAGATAAAGTAAAGGACATGATTAAATCATCATAGTTCCCTCAGCATCTTGCAATATAATACATATGCATATACATAATAAACTATTGTTCAACCAGACGGACATGAGATGTCTTTACAAAGCTGAATACTTTCATTGTTAAAGGGTAACTTCTATATGTAATCAGCAAGAATGCAAGGAATTAAGAACATTTAATATTTAACAGATCTGAAGACCAAAAAAAAAGGCCACTATATAGAGACCATATTAGATCCATTGTTTCTGAGTGTGGCAGACAAAAACAGTGTCAGTGAGTGGTCAGTTTCGCCAGCTCTAGAATCAGACTCCTGCAGCTGGAATTCCGTGTCCTCACCAGCTGGGGGGCCTGGGAAGGTGAGCTGCCCCCCTCAGCCTTCCTGGCTCCCACTGGGACTCTCACACTCCCAATGAAATGCCTCCCTGGTACAGGATTCTTGTAAGGATTAAAGAGACTCCCCATTCAAAGCTCTCCCCACAGTCCCTCTTTCAAAATTAACTACTAGTATATGTCATGCAAATGAAGCAATTTGGTGGTGAAAAGTAAAATAAAAATTTTGACCAACATAAAATTATAAGTTGCTGGGTGCTTTAAAAACATTGGCTTCTGCCAGTATCATTGCTAATAAATTATGTTCTACAAATCATAGGTGTTTCATAATTGAATGAAACCAAATAGGCGAGCTAGATTTTCAGCAATTAATCTGAGAATAAAATACTTAGGTTAAGTTTACTGCTCAAATTTCCTTACTCTTGTATGTCAACCTGATAATATTACCGATCTAAAGAAAAGCACCCGCCAGCTGGAGGCGGTGTTCACACACTCGGTGCCTGCCGGGACAGACCGGGTCAAACCTGCCCAGCCAGGCCACTGGGCGGCCACTGCACACCCTAAGCTCAGGAAGCCACTGGGACACAGCACTCACCCTCTTGTATGTTTTCTTCTTTTTTTTTAATGGAATGTCTGTAGCAAACTCACTTTTAGAAACTTGCTAAATCTCAGAAAGACATTCGCTGTGCCGTGAACAAGGGCAGCCCTGCTTCTGCTGCCCCCACACACGGCTCTCGGGCAGCAGCGTCTCACCTCCAGGTCACAGCTGTACTCAGTGCCGTCCAGGAGGGCCACTCGGCACTGCACGGCTCTGCTCTTCTTCTCCGCCTTCAGCTCATTGGTCTGCACTTCCTTGGTCTCCCGCTTTGCTGCTTCTGCGGCTGGTCTGTCTTCCTGCATTTCCTTCATCTTCTCCTTTTCTCTCTTCTTACTTTCTTCATCAGGCTGCGAGGAAAAATATTAAAATCACACCAAAGTTAACCAATCTGCAGAAGACGACCCAGTAGAAGGAAGACCTGGATAGAAAGTATGATCATTACTGCAACCACTACCAGCGCAAAATTTTAAATGACTTCAAAGTTTGTTAGACCAAAGCGCCAAAGCAGAGGTGCACCCCCAGACCCCCACCCCCGACCCACCCACCTATGTCCTCATTTGGCTGACGGGGGTAAAAGAAACGACGCAAAAGAAAAAGAAACGACGCCCCAGCAACCACTGTTAACATTTCTCAAACAACAGAATTTCCACCTAAAATTTCATACGCATGGCAAACTCTAAGTTTCCTTAGGCAACTAGACAGCACACACCCAATGCTACTACTCACTGAACACAAAAACCAAGCTGAAGAGGTACAGAAGGGCACTCTATTTAAAGGGCAATGTCACAGAATTCTGAGAGCTTTAAAAGAAAAAGATTTTTTTTTAATTATTTTGCATATGTAGTGGATTTTTCTGCTTTTGTTTAGATTATTTTGAAGGATGATAAGGAAGTAAGGAGGGGAATGAGAAGGGGAAGAGGCGAGAGAGAGAAAGGAAGAGAGAGCGAGAAAAGAGAGATAAAGAAAAAAATGAGAAAAAAGGGAGGGACGGAGCGGAGAAAGCTGTGGTACACCAATTCAAGGCCATTATTCCAGGGACATTAAGATACAGGAGCATTTCAATACAAGAAAATCTTGAAATTATTCAAAAGCAAGCAAATATTCTTCATTGTGTGGTTATGCACTGAGCGTTCCCAGACAATCGCTTCCCAAGCATACCTGCGTCTCAGCACTGCTCTCCGAAGGCTTTTCTTCCTTGACTTCAGCCTCCATCTCAGGCTGTTTCCGCGGAGCTGCTCCCTCAGCATCACCCTTCACCTGTCTCTCTTCTTCCGGAAGACGTCCCTCTTGGTCTGAGACCTGTCCTTCTACAGCAGCTTGTGTCGGCTCTTTCTTATCGCCTCCATCTTTGGCCACTACCAAGTTATACGACTTTTGTTTCTTAAGCCATGGTGGTAAGAATCGAGAAATACCCCTGCTCTCCGACGGCTCCTTCTCCCGCTTCTGGCGGCGCGGACTGCTTTGGCTTTCAGCATCAGGAGGAGACGGTGGACCCTTTCCTTCCTCTGGATCAGATGACGAATTCTGCCCATTTTCTGCTACATCTTTAGGCTTCTCCTTGGTCACAGCTGCTCCCAACTGCTCAGAGTCCTTCACCCCCGTCGCGCTCACTTCGGCGGCCATGATCACGGCTGATGCTGCAAACAAACAAAATCATGAAACGGGGCGTTACAAACTCCCCATCCTGGTCTGGAGGCACGGGGCCAGGAAAAGGCCGAGCAGGGAAGGCAGGGGCAGGAAGGCGAGGGGAGAGCACTCACGGCAAGGACAGCAGCCAGCAGGCCCAAGAGGAAACGTGGTGGCTGAGTTTACGTTTTAGAATTCTCAACCAGAATCAAAGAACCAACACCAGCATCACAGCAGGACTGAGTCTGATTCTGTACAGACAGAACTTAAAATCACTAGGTGTTAGTTCTCGCCTGCCATGCCGGAGACCTGGAATCGATTTCCAGAGTCTGCCCACGTAAAAAAAAAAAAAAATCACTATGGGTTACAGAGGGAGTGCTTTTATTTGGTTTCAGTTAGCCAAAAACAATACCTGACAGAAACAGAATCCAATTTTGTTAAAGATTCATGACAATCTGTGACAATGACTAGGCACCATGAATGAATTCTGTAATTTACTATTTTAACACTACCCAACGTCCAATAAGTACATCAGTTTCCCCCAGAACACTCCGCCTGGAAGACCACTGGGCCAGTAAGCTCACAAGAGTGCAGATGGGCTGAGACGAGGACAGGTCAATTCAGAGACAAGGCCGCCACAAGACACAGGGCTAAAGCCCCACAGAGCAGTCCCTGACCAACACTAGTCACGACACTTTGGAATTTTAAGAACCTCAGAGTTGATCGATGTGGCCCATAAAAATGAAACTGCAAAACAGAAAACATGGATGGCTGACTGGATCGCAAATACCCAACAACAAGGGTGAATATAAACTATGTAAATAAGCATATCCTTAAAACAGTGTCAAGAGATTAACAGGCCTTAAAACTAAACACTTTGTTGATAAAATGGTTTTCTTGAACTAATTACCACTATTAGAAAACATGATTAGAGCCCATCCACTTGCCATAATTACAGTGCCTGTAAGTCTTACAGGTTCAGATGTGGAGAAGCCTCTAAACTCTCACTAAGCGGAAACCCCACACTGGATTCCCACTAAATGAAAACATTCCCCTAAAACGAGAGCCCACGAGGGGTGGGATCTTTGTTTTATTCACTGCTATGTCCCCACTATCTATACAGTCTGGCATATAAGAGGTCCCCAATAAATAGTGATTGAGTACTGTTAAGTCATCTGGAACAATACTCTCACTTTATCTTACTGATAAGGAAGCAGATGCTCTAGATTTTTCTGAGATCACAAAACTAGACCGGCAAAGCCAAAACCAGAACTAAGATTTCCCAAACTCTAGCAAGGCTCATTCCACTAACCGTTAATTACAATCCCCTAAAATCCATCATGAGTGCAGTTATATAACATGACAAGTAAAAACCTTTCTATTCATCATCCATCAGAAGAGCACGGCTGGGAAGCTGGCCCATCCGGCAGGCATGCGGTTTCGACACGACCCGCCATGCTGGTGGGCTCCATCTGGGTCCCTACAAGTGCTCACAACCGCGCCGCCCATGAGGAAAGGCGAGCATCGCTCACACACAACCACACAGAAAGCAGCCATCAGCAGAGGGTCAGCACCGGTCAGGTGAGGAGCCGAGCTACATGAGATCCGCTCTTCCAACCTCATGTTTGAAAAGGAGGTAACCCCCAAGGAGCCGTCTCCACACCGGCCGGAACTACCCACCAAAGACCATTACACTACTCAAAAACCCAAGCTAGAACACCAGAGGAAACAAGGCAAACAGATACAGTAAGCCTACACATTCATGCAAAGAATTTCAAGGAAGGGGTTTCAGGGTACTTTTAGGGGCCAGCTTTTTCCTTAAAATCTTGAGAACCAGAGCCACGGTCAGAGCCCGTGCTGTGGGTAAAGTCTGAGTGGGCGCAGACGCATGGCAAATGCTGCTGCAGCTGAGCACAAACCCCCCAACCCATGCTGAGATCACACACAATTTCAGATCTTCATTTTCTCCCAACACAGCTCAACCCTGTTTATGAAATGAAAAAGTACACAACTCTCAGCTCCAAACGTGGTGGTGAGGGGACGCAGAAAGGCTTTCATATGAATGCTCTGCTAGAAAGAAACCAATAAAATTGTGCAACAAATAACAATTAAACTTAGACAATATTGGCAAAGTATGAACAGTTATAATTCGGTTATTTCCTAGGTCTGGCAAAGCTTGTTTTCGTCTCCTGCTGAGCAGGAGGCATACACTACAATTTGCTGACAGCCACACCACAATCACCTGCTTTTGTTCATCTACCCTGAATGCCTGGCGCCCAAGAGAAGAACTTTAAAGTATTCTTATCTTCTTCCCTCAAAGCATCAAGTGTGAGAAAAAAATATATAGCAATCTAAGTACAGGAATCATTCACCAGCCACCTAATTCTACTTAAGAAATATCAGAGCGGTGCTTCTCAAATATACGCAGCATTTAAAAGAAAGGGAGTGGTGGGGAAGAGGAAGAGAAAAGAAAAAGAAATATGGGACAGAGAGAAGGGACAACAAAGATAGGCAGGCTTAGAGGAGATCATGGTCCTTTCCCTTATAGGTTTAGTGTTCCCCAGTGTCAGGAAGTCTGGAAAGTAGAGTACTCCATGTTCCAGTAAGTGTGAAAACACTCACAGACCATGTGCTAATCTATACTAGCTGTTCCCCCACCACCTGTGAGGACAAATAAGAGCTACCTTTAAAATAATCCAAAACTGGATTATTTTATATATCCAGCTATATATCACATTGTATCTTTCTGTTTGTCTGTTTGTTTTAGGGATCAAGGACTTATAAAAAGATGTAAGCAAATATCTGATTTAAAGTAAACCTAGGGAAACTACAGACGCGGACGCTGACCCTTCAGTGGCTTGAAGACGAGGCAGAAGTGGCTCCACGGGGAGCCTACGCTCCCCCCACTGTCTCACTCTGTGACATAAGCCCCTTCCCTTCCACAGGCAGGAGAGGGGGGCTGCCCACCGTGACCCCAGGACACAGCTGGCCTAGGGCAACCCCGGCAGGCTCCCTCCCCTTGCCCAGAAGACACAAAGAAGGTCTCCCGGGCCTCGGCCAAGAAAAGCTTCCTCTAGGTAAAAAGAACCACGAAGAGGAGGAGGCCTCTTTCCTGCCTCTGGACACTGGACATGTGACCCCATCTCAGATCCAGATGACGAGCAGACACATCTAGAAGGCACTGGCTGGAGGGCCACAGGAAGGGGGCCAGCCCCCAGCACCGCCCTCAGCCCGGCCTGGGGCCAGCTTCCGCCATGTGCAGCCCCCTGCTCCCTCTCTCCTAAGGTATAATGTGTCTCCCCTACCTGTAGCCAAGAATCCGACACCAGCCTCTGCACACCCTATGCCTCAGGGGAGGGGCACACAGAGCCCCCCAGCTGCTACTCCCTGTTGGTTTCAGGGGAGGGGGCGCACAGAGCCCCCCAGCTGCTACTCCCCACTGGCCTTGGTGGGGGTGGGCACACAGAGCCCCTTAGCTGTTGCTCCCCACTACCTTCAGGGCTTCCTACCTAGGAGACAGGCTGGCCAAGCATTTTCTTTTTTTCCATGCTCAATTTTTAAAAACCTAAAACTTAAGTCAATATTAATGAGATAAACAATTAGTTCTTTATTCTAACAACTCTAAACAGGAAGGTAACAACCTTAAAAAGATCTCAGGGTTGAGGGTGCGAGGGCAGCTCAGTGGTAGAGTTCTTGCCTGCCATGCGGAAGACCCAGGTTTGATTCCTGGCCCATGCACTTTCCAAAAAACAAACAAAAAATTCAACAAACGGTGCTGCAATAAGGGGATACTCACATGGAAAAAGAATGAAATGTGACCCCCGCCATACAGCACACACACGCACACACAGTAGATCTTAGGGCTCACCAAATTGTGAGATTCCCTTTCCTCATATACTGAAGAGGAGGCTGTGAAGTCGGGACATAACTTTCAATACTGTCCAATTCTAATAACACTCAAAATAAGTGATAACTTTGTTTGCTAGAAACAAGTCCCTGCCGCTCTCGTACGTTTGAAGGAGGTCTGTGCCAGGCCAAGCCCTCTCCAGCAGACGAGGCCGGCCCGGAGAGACACAAGTCCTTGAACTGTGAGCCAGCCGGAGGCCATCCCGCCCCCCTCCCGGACCCCCAGGCTGGACAGTGCCACCTCAGCGTCACAGCGCACAGAACAACTGCAAGGCTGAGACTTTCAGAACCACGCTGGTTCCCCATCCACCAGCGACACGTCCTGAGAAATACTGATGAACTGCCTTTGCCCAAGTCTTCCCCAGGGGCGCCTTCATTTCTCTAATGGCCAGAACTGGACCTGCCCACTGTCCGTGCGAAGCCAATCTTCGGATAAAGCAGTATAGGGTTTGAACATCAAGTGTAGGAACCCCACAGACCAGAGTCAGAACCCCAGCTCTGCCTTTTACCATCCACGTGCGCGAAGACAGCTACGCGACGTCCCGAGCGTCATCTCCTGAGTAAAGCAGGCTGCAAAGTGCACATTCCCTGGGCAGCTGTGAGACCAACGTGGGTTCTGCACACCAAGTGCCTGACACACTGTGCGTTCATACTGAACGGTGGGAAATGGTCGCCACGGTCATCAGAGAGGGCTTCTGTGAAGACAGGACCAGGGCTGGTTACCGCAAACCGAGCAGCAACGGTGACGGGCACCACGGCAGGAGAGCGCGTCGCCGGCACTGGTGGCAGCTCCTTGCTGAACACCAATTCACCAACTGTGCACACGCGTGCAAAGCCACACAGCCCTACACGGAAGGGCCAAGATCAAACTCAAGGAGTTCAGCCCCAGAGACCTCCCCGCACTGCCACGAGCAGCGCCTAGCAGAATGCCTCACAATTATTCAGGAAGAGCAAAACAAATACGTGGCTACCACCCCTTGCGGTTTTACAGTCCTTGGCGGCACGTCCTGAGGCCCCAGGAACGTCGCCAACCGCAGGGCGTGGCTGCATCTTACCTCCTCCGTCCACAGCACAGGCCGCGCACTCGCAGACCACGCGCCAGACGCGCAGGTGAACGGAACCTGCCCTCGGGCTGCAGGACCAACACAGCACAGGCGGCGTGAATATTTATTCCGACTTGTCACTGACTCAGAAACCTTGAAAATTTATATTCAGAAATTACTGCCAGTTTTGAAAAGCCATCAGTTTTCCTAAAAGTACCACTGTCCTCTCCTCAGGAAGTCAGACAATAGCCTTCAGGGGAGAGGCTAGCTGAACACCCATAAAATACAGAGGAATCGTGCTTTTCTAAAGAGCACTTAATTCTCACTCGCAACGTATTTCCTAGACATATTTGCTCTGAGCTGAAATCACATAACTTGAATAAAAAGCCAAATACAACAGTCCTGGTTATAACTCCCCTCAGCATCAAAATTCCAAAAAAAACTTCATTTTTAAGTTGATCAGGCTGACCAACAACTCAAAAGGGGAAAGAGTGAATAGGCACAGAGTTCACACGTGGTGAACACAGAGAAATGTAAGCGGCACATAAAGAGATGAAAGCACGCTCAGCACACTCATCCTAAGAGAAATGCAAGCTTAGAGCACAGAACGGAAAACCCCAGAGCTGAACCAGGCAGCCGCTGAGCGAGGCTGCGGGGACAAAGGCGTCCTCACAGAACTACCGGAGGAAGAGCCAATTGGTACAAACCCGCTGGAAGTCAGCTTGACAACAGCCATCCCAAGTACAAATGTGTATATATATCAGCCAAGTAATTCTACTTCTGGGAATGCATCCTACAAATACATCTGCACACATGCAAAATCACTGCACACAAGGTGATTCACTACAACGCCGTTTCTAACAGGGAAAGGTCAGCATCCTTCAGCGGGGACCACTGTTCACGCTCACACAGCAGATACAAGCAGCTGTTACGGTGGGGTGGGGAAGGGTTCCGTGCCAGATCAGAACTGTATCTCCAAGGTTCTTTGTGAAGCACAAAAGCAGGATTCAGAACAGCACGTACGAGACACTACCTTATGGAATGCTAACACAGGAGGGGGATAAACGTACAAATGCACACAGGCGGGTGAGCACGCACACATGTTCCTGTGCGTGCATCAGGAAACGGGAAGGATGGAGAAGAGTGACAGGGAGCGTGGGGCACGATGGACGGCGTCCAGGGAGGTAGGCATGAGAGACAACGCTTCCCCAATCAGAAGTTTGTACAAATGGAAGCAATAAGGCACTCGAGCAGGGCAGCATTACTCGGTAAGAAATCCCACACGTTACGCAAACCCCTGACGCGAACACCAGGCTGTAGTCTTCATTCCTGGAGACCCCGATGCCCCGAAGGAAGGGCAGTGCCGCTCTGCTCTGCCACAGAAACCTTCTAGGCTTCTCCAGCTTGCTGGGCAGCATTAAGGCGGCTTCCACCAAAGCCAGTTTCCTGACATATAAAGTTCAAGACCATCTCTGCATCCTCGAAGAAACTGATTTCTGATGGCCTCCAACTCAGGACACTTCACAAGCCCACCCCTTACTCCACAGACAGCTCTCCTAAGTAACCTGCTCCTTTATCCAGGGTACAAACAGATGAGTAAAAAAAAAATAAACAAACAATGGTGGGGGGGACAAAGGGTCAAATAAATTGGGTAGATGGAAATACTAGTGGTCAATGAAGAGGGAGGGGTAGGGGGTATGGGATGTATGAGGTTTTTTCTATTTTCTTTTTATTTCTTTTTCTGGAGTAATGAAAATGTTCTAAAAATGATGATGGTGATGAACACACAACTATGTGATGATGCTGTGAGCCGCTGATTGTAACCACGAACAGACTGCGTGGGTGTGAAGACTTTTCAATAATAACATTTTTTTTTAATCTTAACATTTTAGAGTAGCCGGACATCTTGTTTATTAAGAAGCATGGCAGTTCTGCATTTTTGAAAAATCCACATAGTTCCCAAGAAAACCTCACTCGGTTTTTATCCTTTTTCCTTCATGGGGAGTTGAAGCAAAAAGGTTTACTTCCGTAAGCGGTGCGCATGTAGCCAGGCCAGAAGAGCTATTCCCATTCTCTGTTGGGATACTGAGAGCAGGGTACTTGGAAAGAGATGTCTCTGCACCTTTGGGAAATTTTAAAAAGGGAGGGTCATCCAAATGGAACATTTGTATTAAATTTCTAAGATGGCGCGTCACCCGCAGTCTCTTTCAGCAGCTTCCTCCCATTTGGAGGGGAACGCAGGATCAGCTGCCCCGACCAAGGGTCCCCTCTCTGCCCCCACCTCCTCCCTGCTCCATGTCTGCTACAACACACACATGAGTAGGGCTGCACTGCACGAAGAACTGCGTGTTCCTAACGGAACGGGGCACACATCCGTGGCTGTCCCTGCAACGTTCCTGGCATCGGGGAACATTTATTTGGTTCCCCATCACATAAAGCACTATAGAAAGGGAAGACGTGTTAACGTGCAGTCCCGCTGAGGGACATCGTAAGAAGGCTCAAAACGGAGCTGAGTCACAACCAGCACAGCACTCAGCCTAGCACTGACAGGTACCAGGGGAGACACGGCTCTGAGCTCACTCCAAAGCTACTTTAAACTGCACCTTATGCACAGGGTCCCTGCCCGATGCCGTCATTAACCTCAGGTCCCCCTGGAATCAAGCTGTCATCTACAAACTACGGCCCACACGTGCGCCCCAGAACATGCTGCCTGGAGCTCCACTAGGTACCCCGACAAGGAGGGAAAACTACAGCAGACGCATCTGGTCAAGTAAAACTCCGTTTATCCTACACAATTTCTCAATGATATCTTTAAATCTGATGTATCATAATACAGAAAAGTTTATTCTTTCAACTATAAATGGAAGGTAAGGTCAGATTTTAAGGATTCATAAATCTTTGCTTACCAAAATAAATGCAGAAATGGAGAGACCTCGTTAAAGGCATTACTAGGACTGCAGGTATTAGGAAGGATGAGCAGCATGGTTCTGCATATTTTCCTGTTCAACACTCTACTGGGCCTAGACATTCCCTCTGTGGGTAGAGGAGAGGGAGGTAAAAAGGACAAACCAGCTTTCTCATTCAAGCTGAGGTTAGGAGAGAACTTGGAGGCCATGGGATAAAAGGGAAGAGCTTCAAATTATTTTAATTATGTGACTTTCTGGGTCAAATATACCAACACGATTTAACCAGTCTAATACTACTCTGTGTGGTTCAAACTCTAAATTCTGCAGCTAGAACGTAACCTAACAGCAGCTCTCAGGAGACTCTTTCCCAATAAGCCAACGACAAATCCACCAAGGTTAGCCGCACAGATGAACGCACGGGCTGCAGACGCTGCATTTTAATAGGTCACAGACAAAGCCTGTCAAAGCCAATCAGCTCCCCACACTGTGACAAGCCCAGCAGGCTGGGGCCTACTGACCTCACACTTCAAATCCTCTTCTCCATAATCTTTGGAGCGCCACTGTCAACAAGAATAAACCACTAAACCTTGCCAAAAGCACACAATTCACCTCTAAAACTGTGGTCACTAACTCTTCTGCCATTGTAGATATAGCAGCACTACCAAAGAGCTTTACTGGTGCCGACCACACATCGTGAGAGACGGATGAGCGGAAGAGTTTCCTAGCCAAGGTAGGCAGGCCCCAACACAGATGCGGTCCAATGGCCAGCCGGCAGACGGACGTGTGCGAGTTTAGGCCCAAGCCCGGCACGAGAACAGCAGCTTGCCTTGGAAGGAAAAACCGCAACTACAACAGAATTACAGACATGCCAACTGGAACACCACAAAGCTTTTTAAAAGACGTGCTAAAGGAAAAAAATAGAGAAGTATTTCTACTCCGAGCACTTGTTTAGTTCAGAACGGCCTTACTCAGTAAGAGCTCCACACAACCTTTTTCCAGATGGTGGTAGCCAGGACAAGATTTCACTTGAGCTCAGAGTATCTGCTTTCCTGAAGTGCAGAGTCGCAAAGTTTTACACACATGACTTGGCAGAGGATCCTGCTGGAGAATACGCCCGGTGCTCAACCTCCCGATTCCAAAGTCAAAAAATCCAAGTAAAACTATATGTCGAAGTTAAAATTTTAATTTCCAACCAATATCAATGTTAAAAATTTACCTTTCCACCTCTCTCGTGGTCCAGTGACGATGTTAAACTGCCGCCATCAGGGAGCCTATGACCTGAACGGGGGACTTCACAGCAGGTGGCGGGAGGGGTACGGGCTGCCCAGATCTTCACTGTCAGCCGGGCCCAGTTCTCCTTCCTCAGCCGCCACACCAAACTTACCAACAATTTGGAAGGGACAATTCTTTGAGGGGTCAAAAATTAGGACACAAATCTTCCAAGCACACATGCCCCCAGAAAAACCCAGCCATTGCTCCTGTGCTGTGGGAGTATTAGCTGTGCTAGCAACGTTAACAAAGGAAACTGCAGAGCTCATCTGTAAATTCAGGAGTACCACTCCTCATTCTGTTAGAAAGCAGCATCCAAACAAGGGCTTATTTGAGGGAAGATTGTTGCACTGGTACATTGTGTAAAGAAAAAGCATAAAGATTTTTTTTTCAACATGACCTCAGATTAAATATTCAGCAATAAAAGAAGATATTGATCCTATACTTACTCAACCACTATTTACTTAGATGTGACATGAGCAAAACAATATGCCTTTTTTGATAACTGTTAATGGTCACTAATCAGACAGTAAAAAATGTTGATTCAAATCCCGGACACCTAGAGTACAGGTTCTATTAAATCACACAAGTTATCATGAAAATGGGGTATTTTATACATCAAAGAAATTGAAATCTATCATCCTGTAAAATGTCAAAAAGTGACTGTATACTATCAATCTTACATGGTCTTCACCGGGTCTTAGGAAATAAACTTTACTAGAGAATATACTAAAACTGCAAGACAAGTATATAAAATAAATGAACTAACTAACTTGATTATGCTTATAGGTCAAGTCTGAGAAACTTTTCATTAAACGTAACCTGAAAAATTCAACATTTGCCTTAAGAATGCAAGAAATACCCTAAAACAACTCTGGCTACTAAAAAAATATTTTTAAAAAAATTCTGGTTAAAATATGACTAAGCTACTCCCTTCCTGAACACTATATACCCAAATTCCATACTCAGTTCCCTGGATACTGAATCACACCGTCAACAGCAAATCTCCTTCTAATGCAAAATCAAACAAACATATGCCCCTCCAACAGAAATCCCCAAAACTCTCCCCGACACTTACACAGCCCGTGAGCACATCCAGCCAGCTGTGTGCTGTGCCCTGCACTGAACGGCTGTGGAAGGCCGAGGGCCAGCGTCCACAGGCTCAGTGGACAGAAGCGGCCCCACCCAGCTGGGCCCTGCCCAGAAGGCGTGGACAGCAGGCGGCCAGCACTTCATTCCTCGGCCCCAAAACTCACTGTGGAGAGGAAAGCTTCATGCTCCTCCTCTTCGAGGCAGCCCTTCTGCAGAAAGACACGGTTGCTGACACACCCTGAACCCCACCACAATCTCCATCATTCCACTGGTGAGGATTCTTCCCCATCTAAGGTGAGTTTCCAGGTGTACGGTTTTCTTTTTGCTCTGGGGCCCCACCCCCAACTTTCTTTTTATTTTTGTCATTTTGATCCACCCTACTAATAGTCACCAAAAGTGTGTGCCAGCTGCACTCTCATCACCGACACCCCACTACAATCTCACCTCTGTTTTCTCAGGTGTAGAAAAACAGCGCAAACGAAGTCCAGTTTTCAGAACACAAAAATGAAATACCTATTTTGAGCCATCTCTAAAAGATCTGCTTTCTTTTTATTTTTGTCATTTTAATCCACCCTACCAGCCACCAAGTAGGCCCTACTAACAGGACATGTAAACAAGGCGCAGTTTCATCTTTGCCAACCACTGTGATTTGATACACAAATTTTTCAGATGTAGAAAAATAGTGCAAATGCAGCCCAGTTTTCAATATACTTACGTGAAATATCTATTTGATTTAATTATAAAAGAATCTGCTTATTCAATCAGATTGCCTGTAACAACGCAGGCTGCCTTTAACCTAGACTGGGTTGGTGCTCGTAACAGAGAAAACTCGATCAAGTCCTATTTCCTCTGCCATCCTAAACTGAGAAATGATTGATACCTAAGACAATCCTACATCACTAATAACCGATCTGTCATACGTGTGCAAACAACACATGGACGCAAAGTGAATGTGGAATTCACGAAAGGAAACTCGTAACCATGAGGTCCTATCAGACAGGCCTGGCGAACAGCTCATCTTCCCAGACTGCGGTCTGGCTCCCTCCCCTTTCCATGTGCACTTCACAATGTAAATCCGCTCTTTCCCCGCGGGACAGATTCCCATCAACAGTACATGACACTGCGATAGCACAGTATTAGTACAGTGTAACAGGCCAGGATGGTCGGGCCGTGCACACGGGGCTCAGGTTTACAGCCTCATCCTGCTAGGGGCTCAGTTTTACACTGCTCACCCATCACGCAGTCTGTGAGTTCACCTTCACCACAGCAAAGTCTTTTTTAGAAATTGTTTTGTTTTATTTAAGTCACAAAGAAACACTAAATACACAAGATGTCACCTGCACCAGCTGGCAGAGAAAGGGGAGGTCTGCAATACAGGAAGACCGGCAGGGGCGTGTTTCAGAGGCAGCTCTATCTCTGTGAAATGAACAAATACAAAACTGAAAGAATCGCTGTATGTAATGGAAGCAAACAGCACTTTCTACAAAGTTTTTCACTGGATCACAAAAGGACAATTTGGTGAGGTTTTTGTAGAGCCAAGTTTATTCAATTCAGGGCATCACCCTTTAATCCAATTATGTTCTTTTTTTTATGTTAAATGTATCGTTTAAATAAACACTTTAAATAGTGGTATTTAATAAATCCTGGCGGTACACGTGTCCTAATAGACTAATTTAATAAATACTTCCCATTTATTGGTCGGAGAATATTTTAGTCAAGTGCAGATTTGTTTTCACATACTTACTTGGTAAAATACCAGCTCCAAACCTCTTCCTAATGTCCTGCTTTGTGGACTCGGGCCGGCCGAGAATCCCCCAACCCCGTCCCGACCCGGGGAACAGGACACAAGCTCAGCGGGCTCCCCCTCAGCATCCCTCCGCCCCTGTGCGTCCTCCCCTACCCCTCACCCACAAACCTCACCCCACTGCCCCACCCTGCAGGCCTCCAAATGAAGGCGCCTGTGGGACACCTGGCGCTCACCGTGCAAATCAAGAGCTGTACAGCCCTGTGACCTGCAGACAGAGCAAGCCCATCCATCCCCTCTGATCATACATTATCAGAACTCAAAAATTAGATGAGTTCCCAAACTGAGAGAAGGTAGAGTCAGAATGTATGCCCAGGTGCGTCTGGCTCCAAAGCCCATACCCTTTTCCACACGGCCGCACAGCACTTCTACTTCAACTTTTACTTTAACACCCTTGTTTCCAAATAAGCAGACTGAACCCCGAGAGGAAGAACTCACACAAGCAACCTACTGGGTCACCGGCAGAGAAGCCTATAACCTGAGTCCAGTTCCACCAAACCACTCATTTCCAGCAAGACTTTAAACACAGCCACGTGAACAAAGTATGTTAAGTTGAAATATCCACAGATGTCTCAATATTAAAAAGAAACTGCTAATATGCATTCATATGTATTACATCTGTCTTGGGAAGATCAAAAAAAGTCATGTTTTGACTTATCTCCAGTTATTACATTGAAAAGGGATAATAGAAGTTTGTCCTCAGAAAACTATTTTTAAAACATTAAAGGTAGTGGGTTGGGTTACCGTGAGAACCATTTTTCTCTATTTGTGCATGTGAGTTTGTATACTAA
>PVIY010015861.1:0-52945 GCA_004026745.1 Myrmecophaga tridactyla | reverse complement strand
CCATCACATTTTCTAAAACAGGCTTGAGTGGAATTTGAGTCATATTTTTATAATCTCATTTGATTATCTAGGAGCATGTTTTCATAGCTTTCTAAAAGGTTTAATGATCATTTTATTTCTATTTATTGTGTTTATTGCAGTTACTTAATGCATCTTGTCTCAGGTCTTAAATGCAGCTATCACCACATCACATCGACTTATACTAGGCCAGTGTTTCTAGCTGCATGTTAAAACAAAAAGTTACAGACTATAAGAATAATAAGACAACACTACTATGATACTATGTTCTCAGGAAAAAAGCCTGTGGAATTAGGCAGAAATAAATCCAGTTGATGATTGTTTATGAAACAAGACAAACCCAGGAACATTCTGCCACCACAAAGATAGCTGCATATCTCCTTCTAATTACATAAGTGGTTACATCCTCCAAACCTGTTTTGTTTTTCTAGCTTCTCACAAAACAAAACAAAAATTATGAAGTTTCTAAATTGCCAAGTTGCAACTGCTTCTTTGATAGTATGCATTGAAGAAATCAGCTTTGTCTCTTTAAGCTCTTTGCTGATTCACCTAAATTCCCTAAGACTCTCTCAATTGCCTCTTATCTAGAGGTGCCAATTTTCATCTGGTGTGTTCCCTCCCATGTTGGAACAAACTAACTAAATGTCACTTAATTTGACTACCAGTCTGTTCCTGGTACTATTTGGCCAGAGGCCACTTTTCTATGAAATTCATCTTACGCTCTTTAATAATAATGATATTTATTTTATATGTATACCATTTCATAGTTGAATTATATCATTCTAAGCTCATTCTCAGAAATAGTTTATTCTTTTAAAAAAGAGCAGATTTTGATATCTATTACATTTCTATATTCATATTCAATTTAATTTTCTGTATATTATGCTTATGTTTTAGTTTTTTATCATAAGTTGAATATATTTTGTACCAAAATTTTTCATCTTAGTCTACCACCTTATATTTCTTGATTAAATTCCTTTTTTGAAACTTGGTCATATCACATTGTTAATTCTTTGAAAATGATAAGAGATTAAAGATAATGCAAAATTTTAATTTGCAGATAAATTGTCATTTTCAGTTGTTTTTTTCTTTAAATAAACAATAAATGAAAACAAAAGAAGTAAGTCATCTAGCATGTGAAATGATGCATGTTACACATAAAATAAAGAAAATAGAGCAGGATAAGGAAATCTGTTATGCCAACAGAATGATTTTCTTTTTCAATAGGATGCCAGAGTAGCCTTAATTGATGAGGTGGCATTTGAGTAAAAACTTGACAATAAAAAAGTTAGCTTTATGGATATTTTGGAGAAAAGTTTTCCAAGGAAAACAGCCAGTGAAAATGTTCCTAGGGGTGAGGATGCTGGGTTTATGTGAAGGGTCGTAAAATGAATGAGTGACTGGCTAAAGTGTTTGAAGATACGAGTGAAAAAGAGAAAAGGTCAAAGAAGTAAGTGGGAGGGAAACAATGGATTATCTTGTATGACACCATGGAAAGGGGAGAGAAATTTTGAGGAAAAATGACATCTTCTAATTGCTATTTTTAAAGTTACATTGGTTTATCTGTTGAGAATATGCTTTAAAGGAGCACATGTAGAAACAGGAAACAATTTAGGAGGGGGTTGCAGTAATCTAGGTCAAATAAATTAGTGGCTCAGATTAGAAGGGTTGAACAGGGTATTGTGAAGCAGCTCAATGTTGAGTATATTTTATATGTTTTGAAAGAGGATTCCTCAGCCTTCAGATTCAGAAGGATCTGAATATACACCTAATTTTAAAGGTATATGCAGTTTGGACTGACACCTCAGAACTGTGGTGGTGATGAGGGATGTTGTGAGGATGCCCACCAATTTCTTCAGCTCCCTGTTAAATATCGATCTTGTTCTTGACATTATTTAAGTTATACTAGTCCTAACTTGATTCTTCCTCAAGTAACACTATATATATATAACTTAACACATTGTGATGTATGATTAGCTGTCAGATACCTGATTTGAAGCTACCTTTTTTAAACTTCAAGAAAATATCAACTCTGTATGAATGCAACATGAACAGTAGTTTTGTGGGTGGATTAAAGCACATAAAGGAGTACACTATTAAGGAATGTTTACATTCTCACTTGATTATTTGAATTAGCGACTGAAACAGTGATTTGCTCATTTCTCATAATTTATTTAATGTCAATATAGATTTATTTGGAAAATCTAATATCCTCTTAGTTCCCATGTTTTTTCCTAACTAGCGATGGGATTTGCATATAAAATCTCTTAGACATTTTGAATATATCTGACTTTTCTAATAAAGTAACATACTGTTTATTTTTCAAGTACCAGAGTTATGATAATTGTGATGAGATGTCAAATAAAAAATAACCAATTTATACTAATAATTTAACCTTCCCTACCTTGAAAAGTAATATTGAACTACAAATTAAATGATTCTATGTGCTGTTTTGGTATAATGCAGTACAAGTCAGCTGCCATCTGTTCCATTTATAATCACTATAAAAAATAAGGCTTAGAATAACTCTCATTTTGAATCCTATGTAAGTTATATAGGAGAAAATTTTCAAGATATTTCATAGATTGGAAAGTATGCATAAACAGTGATAATGAGCTTGTAACTTAATACAGGCAGAATCTATTTTTATTCATTTCCTCTATAGCAGAAAGGAAAAGATTATGTGGCAATGCAACTATTTCAGATTTAATAATATACATCAGCATCTAAACATAATATTTCTTAGCAACTTCTTAAATTATGCAATAGAACATATCTATATCTTCTTTTCTCTTCAATTTTCAAAATACCTTCTACTCTTTATGGTCAGAGAGTACAAAATCTCACTAATGGCAACTGGATGAGGAAATCCACACTGAAAGATGTGCAAAATCTCAGACGCTACTCATAGTTCCTTTCCATGTTGAATTTTCACCACAGTAAACGTCTGCTATCTTTGTCTTTCAGAAATGAAAGATTAAGTCAAAGTTGAGATAGTTTCAAAAAACTAACTTGAAAATTATATATAAAATTGGACTTCCGATTTATTAAATATGTACAAAGTATAACTCAAGTTTCTAATTCATTAGCCTAAGTCTTATTATGGTTTACCTACAATTATTTTCTTTTTCTAAGCATTTTAATTACATACCTCTTTTTTCAAATATAGATTCATAATATTATCTATATATGTAATAGTCTATTTCTATATGATGTATACCATCTGTGGGCTCTGTTCACATATATATTAATGCATGTGTACATAATTAGTGTGTGTTTGTTTACATTTTAGATACATAATAATACATTTTACTTACCTGTAACCATAAGAGCTGCATAAAGGAAGATAAGCCAATGTAGCCACTGTATCAATTACTCTTCTGCCCAAGTGCAAAGTCACTTCAATCTAATCCTAATTTGTTCATTACAAGCTCTTTATTGGGAAACTATCTAAACTTCTAAGCTAGGAAACAATTTTCAGGCTGACTTTAAATACAGGCATCATTGTGCAACTTACAAATGGATAAAATTTTGAACTAGACAGAATTATTATGGAGAATGTCATATCATGACTTGCAAGTATCATAACTGAATAAGAACACATGCATTGAATTCAAAGGAGTGAGTGAAATTTCAGAAGCTATCATCAGTCATGAAGCAAGTTGTCTTTTGTTTATTTGTTTATTTTAATTTTATTTACATACCCTCCATATGCACCAAACATAAACATGCAGCTTTTTAATGTCACGTGGACCTAAGCACTCCTGTACCTTCAGCAGTGATTTCTCCAGGTTTCAAGGCCTGAAATTCCAAGACCAGCATCCATCACAATCTTTCTATTACAAACTTTTTTAGTACAATTCAATCCATTAGAAGCAAAGGCCAGGTAAGTTAAGAGCTAGTAAAAAAAGAGGAACTCTCCAATCTTGTATTTCAAAATTTGGCTGGAATTTTGGACTTGAATTTGTGCATCAATACAAAAATGGCATATCAAATATTCAAGGGTTTAAACAGGTATTCATATAGCTAGTAGTCATATCTATTTAATAATGCAGACCCATCAGTTAAATCATTTAAAATTTGAATATGATTTTAAAATGATAAAATATTATTAAGAAAGTTGTTTAGCCTTTAGCCGTTTGTTTGGTTTACTGTTTTATTTATTCATACTACTGATTTCCTTTGCAACTTATTTTCCTTTTTATTTTTTTGCAAAAATCAGAATCTTGGGTTTAAGGAAATTCAAATTAAAGACAATTTATTATTAATTAAGTGGTCTAACTAAAAAATGGAGACAGCCTTACCAACTGTCACTTTCTATAGGTATTATGTGCACATATAATTCCTGTCTGAGTACTGGAATGTTGACATGTAAATTTAACATTACTCAATGTCTTTTATTCAAAATTATCTTATAGCTTTCCCAAATTAATATAGCACATTATCCAGAAATGGTTTTGTTAAAATATATTCACCTGAAAACTTCCAATAATTTTCTGATGCATAAAAAGTTTTGCATCAATACATAAAAACATTAAAAAAAATCATTTCTGTCTAGTGTATGGAGAATCAAATACATATATTATAAATATACATAAGTACATGTGATATTTACATTGCCATTTAGTGTTTCATATAATGTCTTACATATATAAATAAAAGGGTTATTAAAATAAAATGATACATTTAAAAAACAATTAAATTTCAAATTGTAACATTCATCATATCCCCTGAGTTGCTTTTCAATTACTTTATGTAATCTTACTGTTACCAATGCCCATTTGATGGAAACACAAATCCCTGAAATATAAAAATTAAACATTCCTTCAAACCAATGACATATGTGTTTGCAAAAGCCAATGTTTATTAATGTTACTAATTAGTAATGTTTACTAATGTTAAGATTATCTTGCTAAGCTAAATATTGATTAAAACAACTACCAAAAAATTTAACCTAGTATGTAAAAGGTCTTTTCAGCATGAGTGCATAATGGCATTAGTAGTTAATATTTAGATTCATCCAGTTCATTATAAGCTAGACTTGAGATAGAATGTTTTTCTTCTACAATAAAATATATCCTGATAACTAAGAATACTTTAGAGAACAGAGATTTAGAATTTTAAAAAAATATACTTTTTCATGCTTCTGTATTTTTTGATGTTTCATTTTTAAGATGCTTGTGTTACAGAGATATATAGATAATGTGGGTTTGTTATTTTTTTCATCCATTTTTGGATTTTTAAAGTTATTAAATCATAATTCAAATTTTAATTTAATTTGTACACTGTTCAAATTAATGGCCTATAGTTTCCAATCTGCTATTAATACACAGGCAGTCAGTGGCTATTCCTTAAGTAAACTGTTTTTATTTCCACTGCAATAATATTAAAACATTAAAATTGGCCTAGAGCAGATAAATTAACTTGTTTAATTAACCTCTGTAGTAAGTCACATAAGCAAGACAAATGAATGGGATTCTTGGTATCTTTGAAGATGCATTTGCCAAATCAGAAAAGCTTAGCTTCTTTGAGTATATATGACTTGGATGGAAATATCTGCTTTATTGACCTGGATTAGATGGGGTATCTGATGCAGAAGCTGAGTAGGAATGTGGTTGGTTAGTTTTGTGACTGAAAGAATGTGCTAGTACTTTTGCTTTGAGACATCCTCAGAAATTTTTAAACTAAAAAAAATGGCAAAATTTGAGAAGTCAACAAGAAGAAACTTGATCTCTACTCTTCAAAGTTTGGAGAAAAGTTTGATATTTTATCTCTTATCTATGAAAATGTTATTTCCTAATCTGAGACAGAGATTAAATTTTGTTATGCAACTTTGAGATTATATACCACCTGTGCTGGTTTGAAAAGGTTTATGTACCCTAGAAAAACCATGTTTGAACCTAATCTTTCTTAAGGGAGCAATGGTTTCTTCTAATCCTTATTCAGTACTGCATGTTGGAAGCTTTAATTAGCTTATCTCCATGAAATTGTGACTCAATCAAGTGTGGGTATTAAACTTGGTGGGTTTTGATTGGTTCTACCAGACTCCTTTAAAAAAAGAAGCACTTTGGATAAAGCTAGAGAACAACAAGAGAGAAATTCATGAGATTTGGAGAGAGCAGAGAATGACATAGCCATGAGAAGCAGAGAATCCACCAACCAGTAACCTTTGGAGATGGAGAAGGAAAATGCCTCCTGGGGAGCTTCATGAAACAGGGAGCTGGGAGAGAAAGCTAGCAGATGATGCCATGTTTGCCACATGACTTTCCAGATAAGAGAAAAACCCTGACCATGTTAGCCATGTTTTTCTCTCTCACTTGAGAGGAACTCTGAACTTCATAAGCCTTTTTGAATCAAAGTATCTTTACCTGGATGTCTTTGATTGGACATCTCTATAGACTTGTTTTAATATGGATAATTTCACAGCCTTAGAATTGTAACTTGCAACTTATTAAATTACCCCTTTTTAAAAAGCCATTCCATTTCTGATATATTGCATTCTGGCAGCCAACAAACTAGAACAGATTTTGATACCAGGAGTGGGGTGCTGCTGTGGTTTGTAAATACCTAACATGTTGGAATGTCTTTTTAAATGGATAAGGGGAAGATTCTGGAAAAGTTGTGTGTAGCTTGATAGAGAAGGTCTAGAATGTTTTGAAGAGACTGCAACTACACAATGGAGTCAAAGAAGAGTTTTCCTGGAATATAGACGATCCTATAGGGCATCTTTTAGTACCACTGTCCCCTGTTATTAAAATCAATGGAAAACTGCAACAACCCCATCCAGGTAGGACTACCAATGGCTCTGAAACTTCTGGAATGAAGGTCTGAGTCACACCACCATCAAAGAACCACAATCAGCTGAAGTGCTTAATGAGGGTAAAGGGGACATGGAATGGGTAGTGGAAGAAGTAGTGATATGAACTACATATGAACTACAGCCACGTGATGAGTTACAGAAATAAGGACTGAACTGCTATTTTGTTCATGTTATAGTATTTAAGTTGTAAGATATCAAGCTTAAGAGTGAATATTACCCAAGGACTAGCACCCTATTCTGGGGAGATTTAATGTGTTTCTGGTTGACATGGCACAGTTGACTATTGTTAGGAAAGGAAAAATGTGTGTTATCATTTTCTATTTAGAGATTAAGTATGGTTTAAGGTGATGTGTATAGCTGCCAAGTCAAGAAGGGATTGACTGTCATTTCAAGTTCATGTGTCAACTTGGCCATGTGGTGATGCCGGGTCATCTGGTTAGGCAAGTGCTGTCCTGTCTGTTGCTATGAGGACATTTCATGGACTTAAATAATGATTACATCAGCTTGTATCCACAGTGGACTGTGTTTGTAATCAAATAAGGGGAGTGTATTCTGCAATAAGTGATGCTTTATCTAATCACTGGAAAATTTTTAAGGAGGATTCAGAAGAGATAGTCTCTCTTCTGCTTCAGCCAGTGAGCCTCCCTTGTGGAGTTCATCCAGACCCTTCATTGGAGTCACCAGCTTCACAGCTTGCCCTACAGATTTGGACTCTTCTATCCCCATGATTTACCAGCCAGCCTCTCCTGAGAGTTCACTGTGGACCTTCACCAGAGTTACCAGCTTTGTGACCTGCCCTACAGACCTTGGACTCTACATTCCCACAGTTACATGAGACACTTTTATAAATTATATATCTATGGATATCTCCTGCTGATTCTGTTTTTCTAAAGAACCCTACCTAATACACCATCTATTCATGAGAAGATAAAATATATTTGCAGTGGAATAAGTAGACTTTGTAGGTTGTGTGTAAAATATGAGATTTTTTCCTGCATTCTTAAAATTTCTTCTGACAATAACCATCAAACATATTTCAGAATCTAAACTTGATAAGGGCCACAGTGGGAAGGATAAATGAGTGGTTATTTGAAACTTCTGTGTCTGGGCCAGCACACTAGCCTAACTTTATCCCTGTTATTAATTAGTGTACTGCATAATCCACTTGGTTGTGGGTTGGAGTCTGTGAAATGAAACCACCTAATGCATATATTCTTCTGCAAGAGAGAGAGATGATATTGTCCAAACCCTATATTTTAAAAGGAGAAAAAATGATATTGGGTGAGGTTGTAGGAAAGAAAAATGCATACTGCTAGAATCATTTGCAATTAATTTCTAAGTATTTTAAATAATATATTGCCTTCTGTTTAATGGTATTCCACTCTGCTTTTCTTTTCCACACTGAACTTCCTTCAGAGATTCCCTTAAGTTGAGTCTCTACCACAAAAGCATCCATAGGTGTCCCTGTGCTTGTCTTTAATATAACATTTTTGCCTTGATTGTTTTAAGAACAAGACTTATTTTATACTTAATTTTATATCCCCAGTACTTTATTCTTCAACCCTAATGATGACTCAATAAACTTTCCTTATTAATTGTGCAGTAAAAGATGAATTCAGAAGTTCTGGGTTGCTCACATCTAGTACATTCGAAAGTAAGGTTTTGCCCTTGCCCATCTCCTGGGCCTTTGCAATATTCTGGCTTATGAGTGTCATTGTTCACCTAAAGTCTTGAATCAATGAATATTATATACTAACAATGTGATTAATGTTGGGGAGCCAGGGCCTCTTGACATAAGTTTTGACCTCTGGAAAGGTTAGAGACTAAGGTCAGCCACTTGGGCAGTAAACCATCCCTACATGCTCACCTCCCAGTAAAAACTCTGGACACCAAATCTCAAATGTGCTTCTGTGGTTGCAAAATTTCATGTATTTACTGACATGTAAAACATTGTTGCTGGGAGAGTTAAGCAGTATCCACACAATTTGCTGGGAGAACACATCTAGAAGCTAGTGTTTGCTATCTCTTGAACACTTCTCCATATGGTTTTTTCCATTCTGATTTTATCTTGTATTCTTTCTCTGTAATTAATCATAACTACATGCATAATAGCTTTTCTGACTTCTGTTAGTCATTCTAGGAAAGCATTGAAACTGGGTTTAGTCTTGGGGACTCCTGAACACATTAATAAACTTAATGAAGTTCATTAGTATGTATTCAAGGCCTGATTAAGCACTTGCTTCAGTGATCATACATAAGTGAGTAAGATATCAAGAGTCTTATTAGTTCAGTGGAAAAAAGAGGAGGACCTATGGATGGAAAACATTTTGGAAATCATTTCTATGAAAGCTTGCTGAGGTTAGTAGACATGCATTTGGAGTTCGGTAAGAATTTGATTTATTAAGTTGTGAAGTTTGAAACCACATGCATAGGTATACACATTAAACTTTCTACATATATAGGTTAACTGAAAAAGTCAATGAGTATGTCAGATTGCTTGAAAAGAAAATGCTTGATTGGTATTATTTGGAATTTGAAGCTAACTGTAAAAGAGAAATGTGTACCAAACAAGAGAGAAGTGTACTAATCTCTACATGAAAGAATAAATAAAGTCTGTCTCAAGATAGTTCAATTCTTTGGGACCCAAAATATTTAGAGCTATTTATTCCACCTTTCTTGCAGTTTTTTTCATGTTATAAAATGGAATTTTAGTCATCACAGCCACGTGTTGGCCACAGCTATGACCCTAAGGAATGTTAAAGTAAAAACGAGAGAAAGGGATCAGGGGATCCAGAGACATCAGTCTTCAGACAAGTTTATTTTCAGCCAAGTACAAAATTATATACTAGAAAGAAAGGTGAAAGAGGTTGTTTGCATGCAAAAGCTATATAATGCAAAAAACAAGTTCCAGGAAGTAAATACTTTTAAGGCTAGGATGTTAATTTCCCTTAAGCAAGTCTCTTCCACACCTCATTGTGCTTTATCTGCATATCTCAGCTTCTATTGAAGTTCAGGATCCTGAAAGCTCAAATCTGCATTTCCACATAGACTTGTGTCTGCAAGCTTTAGGTTAAACAACAACCTTTTAACTCCTACAGCCATGTACCCAGCATAAGGTAGAAACATGGTAAGAAGTAGGGACAGATTCTAAAATTTATATACGTTGTTTTTCTCATTTCATCAGTCTGTGATATTTCGTCAATATCACATTGTCATATTGATGTTGAGAAGAGCCTGGAATATGACTTCTTTAAATGGTTAATCATGTGCCCATTCAAAAGCTAGAGGTCATTTTTGGAACTTCAGAAAGATAGAATAGGGAGCTCTGAAGACTCTCTAACCAATGGAACAATCGTTTAACTGGAGAAAATTAATATAGATATCAATTAAAGATTCTGGAATTTGTCCTAAGGGTATACAGCAAATGGAGATGGATTCATTCAAGAAAAACTATTGTCTCCATACAAAAAGTGAGACTAGGAAGCATTTAAGCCCTGACTTATATTCCAATCACTCCCCTAGCTATTTCTTATTGAAACTCTTCTCTGGATGTTCTTCCTCAGGCATGTATGGCCAAGAAGATGGAACTGCCTCTCTCCAGCTACTAGTCTAGAGCTATGCTTTCACCCTGGGAAAAGTACATCACCAGTGTTTCTCAACTACCTCCCATACATTGGCCTCATGTTGTAGAAGTTTAATTTTTGGTGGGTCTAGTAGATTATATACTCCAATTTACACATGTTCTTAAACTTAAACCTCATTCCTGTAGGTGTGAACCCATTGCAATTATGACCTCTTAAAGATGTTAATTTTAGTTAAGATATGGCCCAAATGGATGAGGATGGTTCTTAATCTGGATTACAGGAAGCTTTATAAAAAGTCAGAAACTAGGGGAAATTGCAAGAACAGAAAAAAGGAGAGGCTATCACAATATGACAGGAAAGCCAAACACCCCAAAGATTGCTAGCAGTTAGCAAGAAGGTAAAAGCAAATTTTGCTGTTATTTTGATATCTTGGACATCTGGCCTCTGAAACCATGAGCCTAATAAAACTTTTGTTTAACTCAACCCATTCTGTGATATTTGTGAGAAGCGCTCAAGAAAATGAAAATAGTGAGTATGGCTGAGAGGACTGGTATTCCCTCCATCACCCAGCCACTATTCATAGGGAAGAAGCTTACTCTAGGTATAGCAAAGATAAATACACTCAAGCCATAATCACCCTTGCCCCAGTTGACTAATATGCAGAGATCCCATGCCAGGAAGATAAAACTAATAAGACCAGGTATTCTACCCATCACTCAAGTACTCATTAATAAAACAGGCTTTTCTTCTGGAGAAGTGGGTTACTATCTCAGTGGCACAAAGTTTCTCCCCTGGGGGGAATGTCATCCATAAGGATGAAAATTTCTGCAGCTTTGCCTTGCTGGAGGTGGGGATTCCTGTGACCATTTGGAACATGCAGTGTAGAATTCCATGCCTAAGAGTATTGTCAAAAGCAACCCAGATCTTCCTCTGGGAGGAAGGGCAACTATGTGGCTGTTAGAAGCTCAATGATACAGGTGTGTCTGTGAAACAAGTGAAACAGAGCAACCAGAAGTTTAACAGAGAAAACCAGGGAAGAGACAGTTAAGAAGAGCCTGCTTGGATCACAGTCAGTCCTTGAGATCACAAAAATTGTGTGAATGCATTTGACCGAACTCACTCAGAAACACTAAGACTAGGACATTAAGCAGACTTGAAAAAGGGCAGAAGTCACTGGAGCAGGAGATTTAAGTGCAACTTCTGACAAAACATTGGCTGTACAAGAAACTACTTTGACACTTGGGTAACTCCTTGGAACTAAAGATAGGGATTAAAAATAAAATCATCCACAACTTCTCTAATACAAAAAATAAAATACCATTTCATCCCTGGTAGTCTGGTAAACTGTCTGCATGTCCCAGGCTGAGCCTCTTCAGAAGTAATCATAGAGAGAAAATCCAAACTACTAGTCCCTGGCTGAACATGGGGCCAAAATATAATCTCCTTGAACTGTGGTACTGGCCTCTAAGCTACACATACATATGATAGTAAAATATAAAAATATAACAGAAGAAAGAACATAAACACAACTTTTAGCCAATAATTGGTTTATGCTGATCCAGGGTGGCACCAAGGTAGCCAGGCCTAAATATAGAAAAAAGCAAAAAAATCTGATCAGGGAAAACAGAGACTGCACACTGTAGAGAAATGAACTTTAAGGTAAGCCAAAATACTAAACAAATGAACAAATAACAGTGAAAAAAACAACCAAGGTGCCAAAGGAGTCTGTATCCAGAGTAGAAATTATATAATCAATACAAATAAGTAGCCTGGAAAGAACCTGGAAAGTGCAAAAGAGTGATCTATACAAGGGGAAAAAAAGTGGGTATAGAAACTACTTTTAGCCAGGGGCCAGAAGTTGGATATAGTAGACAGAGACTTCAAAGCAGCTATTATAAATATGTTCATAGGTTTAAGATAATTAAGGGATGGTGCAATGAAAATGCCTCATTTAAATAAATAATATCAGTAAATGGAAATTGTAAAAAAATGGAAATTATGGAGTTGAAAAGCATAGTATTGAACTTGAAGGCAGATCAATATTATGTAATCTGATAAACAAGTGGAAAAGAAGAATGAAGAGAAGTGTGGATATTGGTAGACACACCAATGTATGAATATTGGGAGTATTAGAAAAAGAAGAGAGAGAAATAGGTATACAAAAAGTATCCAAGGGCAAAATGACTGAAAATGTTTAAAATGTGGTAAAAAAAAAAATCCACTTATCCAACTTCTCGATAAACTCCAAGTAGGATAAACACAAGGAAATGCATATCCAGGCATTTTACAGTCAAAATGTTTTAATCTAAAGGTAAAGAGAAAATCATGAAAGCAGTAAGGAAAAACTACTCATCATACACAATGGAACTCCAATAATATTCATAGCTGAACTCTCATCAGAAACAATAGAGGCCAGTTGCACTAAGACAAAATATTGTAAGGTACCAAAGAACAAAAAATATCTTCCAAATAAAAATCCTATATACAGTAAAGGTGTCCTTAAAAAGTAAGGCATAATAAATATATTCCTAGATAAAAGCAGAGAAGTTTCATTACTAGCATACCTGCAATTACACGAAATTCTAAAGAAAGTTCCTCAGACTGAATGCAAGTGACAGCAGAGAGTAATTTAAATCCCTATTTAAAAAAGAGATACCTGGTAAAGGTAGTTATGTGGGTAATTATAAAACACAATATAATTGAATATATCTTCTCTTTTCTTCTCTTAACTGATATTTAAAAAACATTTGCATAAACAATATGGAAATAATTATGCTGCTCAGTTTATAACATAGTGTTATATATGTCACAACAAAACACAAAGAAGAGTATCTGCCTATTGTGAAAAAAAAGCACAAAGAAGATAGATCAGAACAAAGCTGTATGGGAATACAAAATGATATCATATGGAAATTAAAAAGTACAGGAAGAAATTATGAAAATCAGAAATGATAAATACTAAATAACGAAATCTGTAACTATGCAATTGTTCTCCTATTCTTTAAAGATATAACATTATATAAAGTACAAAAGATAATATATTGTTGGGTTTGTAACATATTTAAATGTAATATGAATAACAATAATAGCAGAAAAGGAAGAGATGGAATGGAGGTATAAACTAAGTTTCTATATTTCACTGGAGTTAGGTTAATATAAAACTGAAGTAGATTTTCACAAATTAAGCAGCATGTTATAAGCCTTAGAGCAACTGTTAATAGTTCAAAAACATATATTTGAAACTCATGAAAATTATTACATGAGTATAAATCTCCCTGGTAATGAGGGACATGACTTCCAGAGATGAGCCTGGCCCTGGCAATATGGGAGTGAGAAAGCTTCTTGACCAAAAGGGGGAAGAGAAGTGAAATAAAGTTTCAGTGGCTGAGATATTTCAAATAGAATTAAGAGTTCATTCTGGACATTATTTTTATGTAATATATAGACATCCTTTTTCAGTTTTTGGTGTGTTTGAGTAGCTAGAGTGAAATACCTGAAACTGTTGAACTGTAATCCAATAGCCTTGATTTTTAAAGATGATTGAACAACTATAGAACTTTTAAGGTCTGTCCATATGATTACGAAAACCTTGTGACTGACACTCCCTTTATGCAATGTAAGGACAGATGAGCAAGAACAAAAAGACAAAAAATAAATAAACAATAAAAGGGGATGAGTGGATGGGATGTTTTGTGTATTCTTTTTACTTTTATATGTATTTTTATTTTCCTTTAAAAAATGTACAGAGCTCCTTTTTGGAACGATGGAAATTTTTTTTTGTGTAATGGATGGTGGTGATGGTAGCACAACATTGTGAACATAATTAACCACGCTGAAATATGTATCTGAATGTGGTTAAAGGGGGAAATGCTTTATTGTATAGATGGTAATAGGATAAATTATTTTTAAAACTATGATACTGTGCTATAATAACATTGAACCCCAAGTTAAACCATGGAATATAGTTAATAATACAATTATAAAAATGTGCTTTCACCTGTTGTAACAAATGTACCATACCAATGCAAGCAATTAATAATAACATGGTATATAGGAATCCTGCATTTTATCCATAATTTTTCTGTAAACCCACAATTTCTCTAACAAATTTTTTTTTAATTTTTACAATCTTGCCCTAGAAAATATTCACTTACTAGAAAAGAAGAATAAAGGAAGAACAAATGAACTAAAAAGATATGAGATATTTAAAACATGCAAAATAGCATATGTAAATTAAAATATATACATAATTATAACGTGAATCCAATCAAAAGGCAAGGATTATCAACTTGAATTTAAAATTTTGTTTTTAAATCCAGCCATATTCTATCTACAGGAGAAACATTAAATTAAAATATACAAATACATTGAAAGTAAAAGGATAGGAAATTATATAGCATACAAACAAAACCATAAGAGAACCATAATGACTATTATATTAATATATATATATTTAATATCATACAAAATACACTTTAAAGCAAACATTTTACTGGTGAAAAAGAGACAATTCATAAAGATAAAATAGTTAATCCAGAAAGAGTATATGATAATTATAAATATAAATGCACTTAACAAGGATCCCAAAATATATGAAGAGAAAACTGACATAACTGAAGTAAGCAGTAGACAAACAATAATAGTTGTACATTTAAAAGTCTCACTTTTAATAATAGATACATCAAAAAGGCAGAGGATCAACAAGGAAATAAATATGTAAGCAAGAATATGAATTGACTAGACCAAACAGACATCTAAGTGTACTCTACCAAACAACAGCAGAAGACTCATTCTTCTCAAGTGCTTACGGAGGAGGTAAATGATATGCCTCACTCCAGGCTATAAAAGAGGACTCAATACATACAAAGGATGGAAATTATACAAATCATGTCATTTTATCACTAACAAATTAAATTAGAAATCAATAACAGAAGGCAATGAGGAAAATTTACTAATATGTGAAAATTAATCAACATTAATCAACATACTCCTCAATATCTATAGAGTCTAAGAAGAGTACCATATGCCAAAAATATTGATAAGGTAGATTAAAACATTGATAAGGTGGGTAATTTCCAAGACACAAATTACCAAAAATGACTTAAGAAATAGTATTAGTAGTGATATAACAAATTAAAAAGTTGATTAGTAATTAAAAGACTTCCCATAAAGAAAAGTACAAGTCAAGATGACTTCAATTGTAAAATCCACCAAATTAAAAATATAATCATTACAAACATGTCACCAGTTCATCCAACAAATAGAACAGGAAGGAAGACTTTCCCTCATTCAGTGAAACCAGTATTATCCTGATCAAGAATGAGACTAAGACATCTTAACTACAGGTAATTATCTCTTATTAATATAGTTGTAAAACTCATCAGTAAGCCCAGAAATGTGTTTTATTTAATACCTAAAAAATAGTATAAAACACCATATTAATAGAATAAAGGACAAAAACCTCATAATCATCTCTGAGGACACAGAAAAATCACTTGACAAAATCCAACACCATTTTAGCAATCTAGCAATAGAGGAAAAAACTTTCAACTCATATCACTCTTAATGATAGAATACTGCTTTCTCCCTAACATCAAGAACCAGACAAGGATGTTCACTTTTGTCACTCCTATTCAACATTGTACTAGAGATTCTTGCCAGGATAATTTGGAGAGTGGAAAGAATACAATAGGACTCATTATGTCTCAACTACTTTTGATTCAATCATCATCTAGTGGATTTTGAAACCTTCTTTTGTTCAAAGATGTGCTAACAGTGGATTATAAAGGACAATTTTAGGACATATATAGATAATACATATGATACACCAAGAAGATTGAACTTCTTCTTGAACTGTGGACACACTTTAAAAAAAAGAAAAGCTATTTCTAGCTACAATAGCTAGTGTATCTTTTAACTCAATAAAGGAGGGACATATTATAGTAGATTTTAGGCACCTATCTGATAATATGATAACTTGTACAATTCCATATGAACCCCCATGATGGAACATAGCATGTTGTAGGAGTTCAGATAATGTTTCCTGAATAGAAGAAATTTGTAGGTATATATTAAAGACTTTGGAAGTCAGACAGTTATTCATTGATTAGCCAGATATTGGAAGTATATCTTGATATTTTAATTTATTGTGTATTCTCTACACTGTAGATAATAATGGACAATCTTATGCAAGTGAGGAAAATAAGGTAACATGACAAGTTTTCTGTCTTTGTAAATCCTACAAAGATAAACCCAGGTATTGGTATCATCAGTAAGGACTCAAAATAATTTGTCAAACTGATAAGAAACCAGACTGGTGGTTGTTTCTAACAGCAAACTCTTCAAATCTCATAAGTAGTGGCCATCAATGGAAGCATGCAGAGAGCATCTGCCAAGGCCCTGATCTTTGGGCTCAGATGTTCTGCCAAGCTCTATTTATCTTGAAAGAAACCTTGGATGCCTGCTGCTTCTGAATTTTGTTATTTTATGGATAAAATGCAGCTATTTTGGAGATAAAAGAAGTGGGAAGAATTTGAGCATTGTATTCTGTTTTCAAGAGGTGAATCTTGCCATAGTGCTAAAGATCAGCATGTATTGGTAACTGAACATTCTCTTGAATGCAAAGGTAAGAAAGATAAAAGGAAATTGATAAGGCACAGCAGGAAGGAATATTAGGGGAATACCATATTATTCCAGAGTATATCAACATTTACTTCTCATGATTAAACACCTAAATGCAGATTTTTATGCAAGCAACAGACCCTAATAATAAATGAAGGCCATCTTCCCCAGACTTAAAATATCAATCAAGTTCAGAAATTTAGTTTTTATTTTCTGTAAATAACATGATCATCCTATATCACAAACAATGAATACTGAACCCTTTAAATAAGCCTGTATTTGTATTTCTTTGTTTTTATAATGTGAAGTTATCAAATTTAAGTTATTTCAAAAAAATAATGTCATGTTAAAAGCAAAATTGAAAGGCTCTGGTTCATATATTTGGTAAAAGTAGAAGGACATACTTTTTATTTATGCTTTGGCAGAGTGTACTAGCACACTAGATGTCTCAAATGTTTGCTTTACATTGGATTATTCAAATCTGTTGTGACATTATTCATATTTCAATCTCATTGTTATGCTACTTTTGGAGACAAGTATAGAATTTAATTACTGGAGACTTGGGGTGGAGTGGGGTAGTGGATGGAGGGCAGTTAATAGCATGACTCTTTTCCACTAAAGCCAAAAAATTCAAAGATGAAGATCAAACATATAACCATTCTTATTGATAAAATCTAGTCAGAAGAGCACAAGTTCTAATTTCAAACTTCCTAGCTCCCTACCAAATGGATCATCAAGTTTATCATTTAGGAATAATTTTCTTTGGAGTTCCATTAGTATTTTTCTCACAAATCCTCTCAACTTAGAAATACTAATGTGATAATATTTTAAATGTGGTATTGAGGATCAGATCTTGAATATATCACTGAGGAAAATAAACTATTTTGGTATAAGGCAGTCTGGGAGATGCATTCTTCAAATGGATAACCATGTGCCCAGATAAAAGGTGGTTCTTTCCAGGATGTTCTACATAGCTAGGCATTATCTCTCCTGCTTTCCTGGAATCTCTGTGTCTAACTTCTGTTTCAAGCTCTTTTTCAAATCTCTAATTTTTTTCACTTAGACCCTTACCTTTGCTTCCTTTCCATACTTTTTACTTCTTTACTCTTCCATTCTCTTTTCTTTCTTCCATTCCTACATATGACTAATGCCACAGAAGAATTTTCAATCATTTCTTATTATAGGAAAAACAATGATTAGTTGAACTCATCCTTTGTTGCTCAGAGTAGTATTGATAATTTTGTGATTGATGGATATTCAGAACAACAATTCCATGAAATACTTAATATAGAAAAGAGCTCTTTGACTTAATAAGTTTAAGCATGTACCTCTAAGTGACTGAGATTGCTCATTTCTTTATAAAGAAAGCTTTTCATATCTACACCTAATTTTGTCAGGGCCAATTCTCCCAACTTAGTTTAATTTATTGAGCCAAGATTCTTAAGTAAAAACTGTGTGACATTTAACATGTTTTAAACAGTTTAAAATTTCAATTATGGAAATCTCTGGCATAGACTCATGATTGCCTACACAAATGCATCCTCCTCTTCCTTTCTACTAAGAACACACTGGTATGTTTCTGCTGTTGGTTTTTGTTGTTGTTGTTGTTTTGTTTTTTTATTAGTTTTTTAAATACCAAAAAACACCTAACAAATGCAAACATTCATAACTTTTGATCATTCCATTCTACATAAATAATCAGTAATTCACTATATCATCACATAGTTGCATATTCATTATCATAATCATTTCTTGGAACATTTGCATCTATTCAGAAAAAGAAATAAAAAAAAAACAGAAATTCATGCATTCCATACCCCCCACCCCTCCCCCTCACCAATCACCAGCATTTCACTCTAAATTTATTTTAACATTTGTGCTGTTGTCTTTGGAAAAAGCATGTAACCTGTCAAAAATCTTTATTTCCTAGCTTCCCCAACATATATGAATGATTAATGTGACATAGATGGAAATCCTTAGGTGGTACTTCTGGGAAAACTTTGTAAGAAGATTAATTTAGATGAATGGTATCACTTTTCTCTTTTATCTTTCTTAGTTTTAAACATGATAGTGAGAGTGAGGTGGACATTATTTAGAGGTATGGAATGAATGAAAGGATTAATGTGGAAAGTTATGCACCTAAGATATTGATGATATCATGGAGTTCTCATAACATGCCTGTACTGTCTCTCTCCATAATTCATTGAGGGTATATTAACCATATTTTGTTTATTCTACTCTTTTCTCAAGTCTCAATTCTTACCTTATATGAAACCCTATTGCATGCTTGACAATGTAATATATCCTGTGGGAAAATAAGATATAATCCCTAACTTTTATGAAGAATGCCAATGATAGTATTAAGACCCATCCTGATTGAGGTGGGATACACTTTAACTAAAGTAACCACATCAGAAGGTCCTAGTTATAATGGGTCTTATTTACATTAACAGGAATGGATTAAATTTAAGAACATATTTTTCTGTGGTACACTCATTTCAAACCATCACAACCTGTGTGAACATGAGCATGTTAATTAACTCCAATTCCTCACGTGTAAAATCAGAATAACAAAATAAAATTAATTATATATTATTGCCAAAATTAAAATAAGTAATATATGCAATGTGCTTGCTCCTGAGAAAATAATAAAACCAGAATTGAAAGAAATTTTGAGGATGGACATTGTAGCAGATAGAGTCTTAGAGTGACACCCATGGTCTCTACCACCTGGTATTCATTCACTTGTATGATCTCCTCACCTTGAGTGTTTGCAAGAACTGTGACTTGCTTTTAACCAGTAGAACATAACAAAGGTTATAGGGTATACATTATTATGTATATACCTGTGTGCTAATTTTAAATTGTTGTGTATCCCAGAAAAGCTATGTTTTCTTTTCTAATCCGACCTTGTTGGGCATACCAATTGTTTAGGATGGAAACTTTGATTGGATTGTTTCCATGGAGATGTGACACATTTCAGTTGTGGATATGACCTTTTAATTAGATGAAGATGTAACTTTACCCATTCAAGGTGGGTCTTGATTAGTTTACTGGAGTCCTTTCAAAGGGAAAACATTTTGGAGGAAGCTTGGAATTGGAGAACAGTTGCTTCAGAGTCAAAAGAAACACAAACATTTGGAGATGCTTGGAGCATTAACAGAGAGAGCAGAATCTTAGAAACAGATATTTGTAGATACAGAGCTCAGCAGACATCACCATGTGCCTTTCCAGGAGTTGCTAAGCAAGACAGAACCCAGAGTTGTGGAGATAGGTAAGAGGAGGAAGTAAGAGAAGGGCCCACAGCCAGTTAGAGAGAAAATCACTGGCATTAGAAGCTAGAAGCAATGGAACCAGGAATAAGAACCAGCAGACACCAGCCATCTGCCTTACCATGTTACAGACATTGGCCTTTCTTGAGTCAAGGCACCTTTCTCTGGATGGTTTAGTATGGACATTTTTATGGCCTTGGAACTGTAAACTTACAACTTAATAAATTGTCTTTTAAAAAGCCATTCCATTTCTGGTGCATTGCATTCTGGCAGCATTTAACACATTAATACAAATTGGTTTTATAGTTTCATGACTTGAGTATTGCATCTATCATGTTTAGCCTTTCATTCCCTTGTAGATATTGTTAAAGAAATTAGCACTATTGAGGACCTACAAAGCAAGCAACTGGGCATGCTTCAGCATCTAAGAGCTGAAGATAGCCTCCATCTGATAGCCAGCAAGAAACTGAATCCCTTGGTACTATAGCTACAAGGAATTGAATGCTGTCCATAACCATATCAGCTTGAAAGTAGATTCCTGCCCATTTGAGTATTCAGTAGAGAACCTCACTGACACTTTGACTGTAGCCTTCCAAGGACCCAGTTAAGTCAAGCCTGGACCTTTGACACACAGAAACGTTGAAATGATATGTGATTTTTTTTTAACTTTTTTATTGTATAGTTTAACATATACACAAAGCAAAGAAATAAAAAAGCAATAGTTTTCAAACCACTCTTCAACAAGTAGCTACAGGCCAGATCCCAGAGTCTGTCATGGGCTACATAAGATCCTCTCAGATTTTTCCTTCTAGGTGCTCTAGAATACAGGAGGCTAGAGGGCTTAAATATTGTTTTATCATCACAATTGCCTTTTTTTCTTTTCTTTTTTTTTTTTTTGCATGGGAAGGCACCTGGAATGGAACCTGGGTCTCCAGCATGACAGGAGAGAACTCCTCTTGCTGAGCCACCATGATCAACCCTCCTTTTTTTTGTGTGAAAAATAACATATAGACAGAAAAGCTATAAATTTCAAAGCATAACACCACAATTAGTTGTAGTACATATTTCCAAGTTTGACATGGGTAACAATTTCACAATTCTAGGTTTTTATTTCTAGCTGCTCTAAAATACTGGAGACTTAAAGAGATATCAATTTAATGATTCAGTATTCATATTCATTTGTTAAATCCTATTTTCTCTGTATGACTTCACCATCACCTTTGACTTTCCATCCCTCTCTTTAGGGGTGTTTAGGCTGTGGGAATTCTAAATTTTTCATATTGGAAGGGCCACTAATATGCATTAGGGAGATGGAACAATCTGATATTTTGGAGAGACTGGGCTAGGTTTCAGGACTTATCTGGACCCAGGACACATCTGGAGGTTGTAGGTTTCTGGCAAGTTACTCTAGTGCATGGAACACTTGTGGAATCTTTCACATTGCCCTAGCTGTTCTTTAGGATTGGCTGGAATGGTCCTAGTTAGGGGTTGACAGGTTATCATAGGTAGCAAGGCCTAACTAAAGCTTGTGTAATAGCAACCTCCAGAGTAGCCTCATGACTCTATTTGAACTCTCTCTGCCCCTCTCTGTAATTCTCTCTGTAATTAATAAAATAATAATACTTTATTAATTACATTTCTTTCCCCCATTTTGGTCAGGATGGAATTGTTGAGCCCATGGTGCCAGGTCTGGATTCATCCCTGGGAATCATTTCTCATATCACCAGGGAGACTTTCACCCCTGGATGTCATGTCCCATGTAGGGGGGATGGCAATGATTTCACTTGCAGAGTTCAGTTTAGAGAGACTGAGGCCACATCTGAGCAACAGCAGAGGTTCTCCAGAAGTAACTCTTAAGCATGCCTATTGGCAGCCTAAACTTCTCCACTACCTACATAAACTTTACAAGAATAAGCCTTATGATCGAGGGCATGGCCTATTGACTTGAGTGTCCCTAAATTTTGACACTGTATCAGGGAATTCCCTGATGGTAAGGTTTAATATTTTCATATTCTTTCTTCCCTCCCTCAGGGGACTTTGCCGATAATTTTGATTATCTGCTTAATATACTCTAGGATGTGTCCAAGCATTACAATAATCTATACAGGATTAAATGACCTCTTTCTTATTCTGTGTTCCCTGTGTTTCAATTGTTCTAATGAGCTATACAGATAGGTTGAATTAGATTATGGAATTTCATTTCCAGACCAAATAAGTCTTTCTTCCATTGATCTCAAAGAGTATGTGTGATTCTAACATATAGACATTGTTTTCCTTACCCCTATGTTCTGATTACTTTAAACCCAACCTGTTCAGCTTCATTGTTATCCCTAAATATCAAGCTTTATATATATATAAAACAGCCTCTCAAAATCCAGAAATAATAATCACCACTCCAGACTTAATGTGGCTGCTCTAAAAGCATACAATCTAGGACACTGTTTTCTTATAAGCATTTTCTAAAGGTGACTATACCATTCTTGTTCTTTTCTTCCTGCCTTATTTCATCTCACCAAATGGCTCACATGTTGGTTCACATCATTGCATGTCTCGAGACTTTGTTCCTTTTTGTAGCAGCGCAACCTTCGTTCATAAGTGTACACCATTGTTCACCAATCTATTTCTCCATCAGTGCATCCTTCGGCCACCTGCATTCATCGAGCATTATGTAGAGGGCTCAAAGTCCACAGTCCATCAACATTCTCAATTTTAAATAATTTCATTGTTCCCAAGAGAAAGAAAACCAATAAACACACCCTTGTCAAATAGGAAATCTAAACCTCCTCTTAACTCTTGTCCCTCACCCAATTATTTACCTCTGCTGTTGCTGTGGTAGTGCTGATGGTTTCCTTTTGAACATAACTCTTAGCATGTAATAGCAGTTTTCCCCCTGTCCCTTGGAAATAAACACTCTTAGTAGAAGAATCATATCTTTGAAATAATTCTTGTGAGAACTAATTCATATTTCTGGTGTTAATCAGTGGGACATGTAGGTATATGCAAACTCTTTCAATCTTGTTCATCTTCAATATGATAATATTACTTACAGACCCAGTAGAGAATCATCTTCACTCTTATCTATTCCCTTAAATTAGAGTTCAACCTCATTATCTAATTGGTTCACCCATCTCTAGCTTCTCTGTATCTCTAAGACCCCTATATTTTGATTTATAAGCCTCTGATTATACAATTGACTGGTCATAAACTTGGAATCATGCAGTATCTATCTTTTGTGTCTGGCTAATTTCACTCAGCATCATGTTCTCAAGGCTCATCCATGTTGTCATGTGCTTCAGGATGTCATTTTGTCTTACTGCTGCATAATATTACATTGTTTGCATATACCACATTTTGCTGATCCATTTGTCTGTTTATGGGCATTTGGTCTGTTTCCATCTTTTGGCAATTATGAATAATGCTGCTATGAACATCGGTGTGCAAATGTCTGTTTGTCTTGTTGCTTTCTGCTCTTCTGGATATATACCAAGTACTGCCAATGCTGGGTCATAGGGCAACTCTATATTTAGTTACCTAAAGAAACACCTAACAGTCTTCTATCGTGGCTGCAGCAGTATACATTCCCACCAGAAGTGCATAAGAGTCCCAGTTTCTCGACATCCTCTCCAAAATTCATAGATTCCTATTTGTTTACTAGCAGTCATACTTACAGATGTGTGGTGGTACCTCACTGTAGTCTTGATTTGCATTTCCCTTGTAGCCAATAAAAATGAGCATCTCTTCATGTGCTTTTGAGCCATCTGTATTTGCTCTTCAGAAAAATGCCTATTCATATCTTCAGCCCATTTTACAATTGAGTTGTTTGTTCTTTTGTTGTTGAGTTGTATGATTTCTTTGTATATACAGGAAATCAAAGCTTTGTCCAATATGTGATTTGCAAATATTTTTTCCCATTGAGTTGGCTGCCACTTCACATTTTTGACAAAGTCTTTTGAGGTGCAGAGCATTTGATTTTGAGGAGTTCCCATTTGTCTATTTTTTTCTTTTGCTGCTTGTGCTTTGGGTGTAAAGTTTAGGAAGCTATCTCCTATTAATAGGTCTTGAAGATGTTTACCTATATTTTTTTCTAGAAGCTTTATGGCACTAATGCTTATATATAGGTGTTTGATCTACTTTGAGTTAATTTTTGTTTAAGGTATAAGATAGGGGTCCCCTTTCATTCTTTTGGCTGTTGATATCCAGTTCTTCCAAGAACAATTATTGAAAAGACTATTTTGTCCCAATTCAGAGGATTTGGGGGCTTTGTCAAAAATCACTTGACCATAGATTTGGTGGTGTATTTCTGCACTCTCAATTTGACACCATTGGTAAATGCTTCTATCTTTGTGCCAGTACTATGCTGTTTGACCACTGTGGCTTTATAATAGCTTTTAAAGTCAGGGAGTGTTAATTTAATCCTGTCACTTTATTCTTTTTTTTATCTGTTCATGGTCTCTTTCCCTTCCAGATGAATTTGATAATTAGCTTTTCCAAATCTTCAAAGTACGTTGTTGGAAATGTGATTGGCAGTGTGCTGAATCCATAGATCAATTTGGGAAGAATTGATATCTTAACTATATTTAGCCTTCCTATCCATGAGCATGGAATGTCTTTCCACCTATTTAGATATGCTTTGATTTATTTTAGCAATGTTATGTAGTTTTCTGTGTACACATCCTTTACATCCCTAGCTAAGTTCATTCCTAATTACTTCCTTTTTTTAGTTGCTATTTTGAATGGAGTTGTTACTTAACTAACTCCTCAGCCAGGTCATTGCTTGTATATTGAACTGTTACTGATTTTTGCACATTGATTTTATATCCCACCACCTTGATGAATTTGTTTATTAGCTCACATAACTTTTCTGTAGATTTCTCAAAATCTTCCATGCTATCATATCATCTGCAAATAATGAGAGTTTTACTTCTTCCTTTCCAATTTGTATGCCTTTTATTTCTTTGTCCTGACCTGATTGCTATAGCTAGAACTTCTAGCACACTGTTGAATAATAGTGGTGACAGTGGGCATCCTTCTCTTGTCCCTGACCTTAGTGGGAAAGCTTTCAGTCTCTCTCCTTTGAGTACAATGCTGGCTACTGGTTTTTCATATATTCCTATTATCATATTGAGGTAGTTACCTTTGATTCCTATCTTTTGGAATGTTTTTATCAGAAAAAGGATGCTGAATTTTGTTGAATGCATTGTCAGCATTAATCAAGATGATTGTGGGATTTTTTATTTCCCTTTCTATTTGTTAATGTGCTGTATTATTGTAATTGATCATCTTGTGCTGAAACATCCTTGCATTCCTAGTATAAACCCACTTGGTCATGGTCTTTAATTCTTTCAATGTGCTGTTGGATTTGATTTACAAATAATTTACTGAGAATTTTTGCATCTATGTTCATTAGGGATATTGGACTGTAGTTTTCCTTTTTTATAGCATCTTTACCCAGTTTTGGTATTAAAATTATATTAGCTTCATAAAATGAGTTAGGTAGAGTTCCTTTCTCCTCAATTTTGGAAAAGTTTGATCAGGATTGGTGTTAGTTCTTTTTGGAATGTTTGATAAAATTGCCCGTGAAGCCATCTGGCCCTGGGCTTTTCTTCATAGAAAGATTTTTGGTGACTGATTGAATCTTGTTACTTGGGATTGCTTTGTTGAGATCTTCTATTTTTTCCTGAATAATTTTTTCAGTCTAACTTGTTTGTGTGTCTCCAGGAGTTTGTCTATTTCACCTATGTTTTCTAGTTTGTTCACATATAGTTGCTCATAGTATCCTCTTATGATTTCTTGTATTTCTTCAGGGTCTGTGTTAACACACCCCTTCTTATTTCTCATTTTGTTTACTTGTATCCTCTCTCTCTTTTTCTTTCTCAGTCTTACTAATGGCCCATAAATTTTATTGATTTTCTCAAGGAACCAACTTTTGGTTTTATTGATTCTATTGTTCTTTTGTTCTCCCATTCATTTATTTATGCTTTAATCTTTTCTATTTCTCTTCTTCAATTTGATTGAGGTTAGTTTGCTCTTCTTTCTCAAGTTCCTCCAGGTATGCTGTTAAATCCTCAATTTCTGCATTTTCTTGTTTTTTAAATATAATATAGGTATTTAGGGCAATAAATTTCCCTCTCAGCACAGCCTTTGTTGCATCCCATAAGTTCTGATAAGTAGTATTCTCATTTTCGTTCATCTCCACATAGCTACTGATTTCTCTAGCAATTTCTTCTTTGAGCCATTGGCTGTTTAAGAGTGTATCATTTAATCTTCATTTATTTGTGAATGTTTTCATTCTTTGGTGGTCATTGAGATCCAGCTTCTTCCCTTTGTGATCAGAGAAAGTGCTTTGAATAATTTCAGTGTTTTTAAATCTATAAAGACCTCTTTTGCACCCAAGTATATGATCTATCCCGTAGAATTCCATGAACACTATAGAAGAATGTATATCCTTGTGTTTTGGGGTACAATGACCTATGTATATCTGTTAGGTCTAATTCATTTATCAAGTTATTTAACTTCTCTATTTCCTTATTGATCTCCTGTCTGGTTGATCTATCTATAGAGGAGAGTAGTGTATTGACGTCTGCTACTATTATTGTTGAAACATCTATCACTCCCTTCAAGTTTGTCAATTTCCATCTCATGTACTTTGGAACTCCTTGATTGGGAGAATAAACAATTATGGTTGTTATTTCTTCTTGGTGAATTGAAGTATATTGAAGTCTCCTACTATTATTGTTGAAACATTTATCACTCCCTTCAGTTTTGCCAATATTTGTCTCATGTACTTTGGAGCTCCTTGATAAGGAGCATAACTATTTATGATTGTTATATCTTCTTGATGAATTAAACATTTAATTAGTATATAGTGTCCTTCTTTGTCTCTTATAATGTCTTTACATTTAAAGTCTATTTTGTCCAATATTGCTATAGCTACTTCTGCTTTCTTTTGGTTACAACTTGTGTGGAACATCATTTTCCATGCTTTCACTTCCAATCTATTTGTGTCTTTGTGCCTAAAATGAGTCTCTTATAAGTAACATATAGCTGGATTATATTTCTTAATCCATTCTGCCAATCTGTATCTGTTAACATTCAAAGTTATTACTGAAAATATGTTTCTTAAATCCACCATCTTATCCTTTTCATTTGTCAGATCTATTTATTTTTCCCACTTTTTTTTTTTTGTATTCTTTAAATTAGCCTTCGTGGTGCTCTTCAATTCTGTGCCCTCTTCCAGACCTCCTTCTCCTGTCTTTTTTTTTTTTTTTTTCCCAGCCAGTAGAACTCCTTTTAGTATTTCTTGTAGGGCCAGTCTCTTATTAACAAATTCTTTCAGGACTCCTTTGTCTGTGAAAACTTTAATCTCTCCCTCAGTTTTGAAAGACATTTTTGCTGGGTACAGAATTCTTGGCTGGAAGTTTTTCTTTTTCAGGATCTTGAATATATCATACCACTTCTTCTCACCTTCATGGTGGTAGTTGAGTAGTCTGAACTCAGACTTATTTAGTTTCCTTTGCAAGTAGTAGATTGTTTTCTCTTGTCACTTTCAAGATTTTCTGCTTCTCTTCAACATTTGACAGTCTGATTAGTATGCATCTTCAGGAAGGCCAGTTTGTATTATTCTGTTTGAAGTTCATTGGGCTTCTTTGATGTGCATATTTATGTCCCCATTATGTCCTCAACTACTCTTCCTAGCCCTTTGCTCCTCACTTCTCCTCTGAGACATCAATGATTCTTACATCTGCGTACTTTGTTTTGTCTATCACTCCCCTGAGATCCAATTCAGTTTTTCCATCTTTATTTGCCATTTGCTGTTTTGAGTCTTCGAAGTCAGTTATCCTATCCTTTATATCACTTATTCTTTCTTCTATCTCTTCAAATCTGGTTTTGTGTGCTTCTAGTATTTTTTCATTTGGTCAACAGAGTCTTTAATCTCTGTGATATCTGCTATTTTTCTATTTTTTTCTTTCAAATTCCTCCTTATGCTCTTCTACTGTCTTTTTGATCTCCTTTATATCATTTGTTATCCCACTTATTTTATTAAGTAGAGTTGCATGAACATCTTTGATTAGTTGTTCCAATGTCTGTGTCTCCTTTCATATTTTAATTTGGTCATTAGGCAGGGCTATTTTCTGTCTGCATTGTGATATGCTTAGTGATTATCTGCTGTCCTCATTCCATGTAAATATCTTGATTGATTTACTTTGGGAGTTGATTTTTTTTCAGTAGTCTAAGGCCTTATGTTTGTGGGATGATTGTACAGCAGGGAGCAAGATACAAGGTGGGATACTCAGTGTGGTAATTTGTTTCAAGACAGGTATAGGTACAGGCTGGGGATGTTATGTTGATCCTTGTGAATGTGGTTGCCCAGTGGCCAGGGAGCTTGTAGCTGAGTGGTCCACTAGTCTTGGGGGCATAACCCTTGTCTGCACTGGTCTAAGGCACAGGGCTCTTTGTTTGCATGCATAGAGCTGTGACAGCAGGTTGGCATTATGTCTTTCTGGATTTGAGGCAGATGTGAACTGACTGCACAATTAAGCATTTTCTCAGAGCTGGGAAGAGTGGCTGAGGGCTGTGCATGTGCAAATTCTTGGTCTACCATAATGTGCATTTCCCGGAGCTGAAAGCCATGATCAGGGGCCTGTGCACATGCCTGTGCTTAGGAGTGTCATAAGCTGATGTGCAGAGCTTAGGGGGGTGGGGTGAGGCTCTGCGACACTATGGGTAGGAGTGTATGGTTACCCTGGTGGGGAAGTTAGTGCCTACAGCCTTTATGTGCTGGCAACAGACTGCAAGGAACAGGGAGGAGGAGGTAGTGCTTGAGAGGGGTACAGGAGAGGTGGGTCAGTCTGCATTTGGGGTGGGGTTGTGGGGCAGGTATGTGTACTGGGCTCTGGTGGGTTAGGGGCACCTAGAGCACAGGGAATGGGAGTGGGTGATAGGCTTTGAGGGCGTGGGGTGTGGGATTAGTCATCAGTTACGGGGTTGTACTAGTGAGGGTAGCATGCCCAAGGAACATGGCTTTTCTTATTTCCTAGTCCCTGGCTCCTGTCCATGTACTCTTATGGGCTCCATGCCTTCATGCCAGGCTCTGGCATTCTGTCTCTCAGTTCCTTGGCCTCTGCAACCAGGGTTGCTCTATGTGGTGCAGAATGCTCTCCCAGGTCAGCCACACTTCTGAATCGCTACCTCAGTTGCCCTCCTGTCCCTTATCTAATGTTTCCATGGAGCAGGGTTAATCTTGAGTTACTCTATTTGTTCATCTTCCCAGAAGTCCATCAATGTATTTCTTTTGAGTCAATAAAGATAGCTCCAGTCAAGTGGATCCACACTCAGACAGATAGCTGAAACTGGTGGTCCTGACAGGAATATTTCAAGCTGGTGGAGGCCAGACAATCCCCTGGTGTCTCCTGGTCAGACCAGGCTGAGTCATCTTGAGTCTGCTCAATGGGTAGACAGATGCTGGCAATCCAAGAGTCTGGCTGATCCAACATCGAAGGCTGGTAAACAGGGGCATATGATCCAGTGTTGCAGGTTGCATCAGTTCAGTCAGGTTTTTGTTTGGGTGCCAAGAAAGCTGCTGCACCCCTGGTGCTGGAGCACAGCCTTCATTTGAGTGACTTATGAAACAGGACATGATACCAGAGGTCAAGCTCAAATCACTTTATTGGGCTTCACACCAGGGCACAAAGCTTTGTGGGTGCTATTGCAAATCAAGGTCTATGTGTTTTTTAAATTGTTGAGCTTGTGGCAATTTCTTACACATCTCGGAAAAAAAATTCCAATTCTTATACATGGAAATAGAGTTATGGCAAAAGAAACATCTAAAACATCTAAAAATGGAAGAGCTTTGGAAATGGTCAGTAAATATAATTAAGAAGAACATGATAGATAAAGCCTTGGACAGACAGTGAAAGCTAATGGACTGCCTGCAGAACTCTGGACTTGGAGGATGCTGTTAGCGATTGCTCAGAAGTAATATAGTATTGGAAAGGAAAAGAAGAAGGATTCTTGTTACATAGTAGCAGAAACCTTCACAGCACAATTATCTACAGTAATGTGATTTTTTTTAAAGTGCTCAGTTTATTTCTTTATACTATTATGCATATTTTCAAGGAAATGGTGAAGATGCTGTTTGGTTTCTCTTTGATGCTTATAAATAGAATTTAAGGGGAGAAATGCATTGACAGCAGGCATCTTAAAAAAACAACAACTCAGATTTGATAATTTATAATATTGTCAGCCTGTCCAGATGGCAAAAATGCTAAATTTTAGGGATGGCTTCTGAGTAATGTCAAGAAAGTGTATCCAGAGGAAAAGCCAATGACATGATGGTAGAACTTTTTCTAAGTTCTCAGAAAGATAAAATATAAGATTATTTTATAGAACAAGGTGCCCTTTAATAGATTAAGTGTGTAATGCACAGAATTTTTCAGTCAAGCAGAATTCCTCTTATGAACTTACAGGTTGTTTTTTTAGTCATTTAAGCAGGGATTCGAAACAAAGAAGAGCTGTTTGGAGAAGATGTGTAGAAATGTTTTCTTTTTTTTTTTTCTAATGAAATTAGCTTCAGTCAAATACAAGGAAAATACACCCATTTTGTGAGAAAATAATAGCAGTGGAAATACTGTTAGATGGGACCAAAAGAGAAAGAGACTATTGAATGCCCAAATTTCTATAGTCAAGAATTAGGCTGATGGAAGTACTCAGCTGCAAATCTCGATTTCAGCTTTTCAGAAGACCTAGCTAAGCCATTCCCAGACTCCTGACAGAAACTGAATTAATAAATAGGTGTTTTTTGAAGCCACTAAGTTTGTGAATGTTAATTTTATTCAAAAACAGAAAATGAATAGAGTTACCGTTCTAGTTTGCTAGCTGCTAGAATGCAATATACCAGAAATGGAATGGCTTTTAAAAAGGTGAATTTAATAAGTTGGTTGTTTACAGTTCAAAGGCTGAGAAAATGTCCCAGTTACAAGTCTATAGAAATGTCCAATCAAAGGCATCCAGGGAAAGATAACCTTGATTCAAGAAAGCCAGTGAAGTTCAGGGTTTCTTTATCAAGTGAGAAGGCACATAGTGAACATGGTCAGTGTTCCTCTCTCATCTGGAAGGGCACATGATGAACATGGCATCATCTGCTAGCTTCTTCTCCTGACTTCCTCTTTCACGAAGCTCCCTGGGCATCATTTTCCTTCTTCATCTTCAAAGGTCATTGGCTTGTGGCCTCTCGTGGCTATGTCTCTGACTCTCTCTGAATTGCTCTCATTCTCCAAAATGTTTCCTCTTTTATAGGACTCCAGAAACTTCTCAAGACCCACCCAAATGGGTGGAGACATGTCATCATCTAATCCAGCTCAACAACCACTCTTGATTAAATTACATCTCCAGGGAGATGATCTGATTATAGTTTCAAACATACAGTATTGAATAGGGATTATTCTACCTTTATGAAATGTGATTTTGATTAAAACATGGCTTTTCTAGGGGACATACATCCTTTCAAGTCTGCACAGTTACACTGGAGAATTATCTGCTAAAGCTGATGGTCTTGGAGTGGAAGAGACAAAGAAGAGAGTTTTCTTAGTCTGACAAGGCTTTGGTAGCAAAGGACCACACACTACTTGGATTAGAGAACAGGTTTTATTTTCTTACAGATTTGAAGTCTAGAAGTCCAAATTGAAAGTGTTGATGGTATAATGCTTTCTCTGAAGTTGGCAGCATTCTGCTGGTGTTTTGCCAGCAATTCTTAGCTTAATCTCTGCCTCAGTAATATTGTTGTCTGTCTCCCAGACTGTCTCTTACTCCTGTGTCCAAATTCCTCTGCTTATAAGGATTCCAATCTATCAGATTAAAGTCCACCCTGATTCAATGTGGGCCCACCTTAAATAATAGCATCTCCAAAGATTCTAGTTATGGATGGATTTACATCCACAGGACTGGGGGTTAGAACTTGAAATGCCATTACAGGGCATAAGAGTGAAGGGAAAGGAAGCTAAACAGTCTTCTCATTGTTAAATTTCCACAGCAGTCTTTCAGGTCTTTCTGTAACCTGGCACTTTCCACTATTATTTACTATCAATCTACCCATTAGATTATTACTTAAGTGTTATTTCTTAATGCTTAGTTCCAAAAGTGATAGTCTGAACCACTGAGCTATATTAACTTGCCCAGCTTGTAGGACAATATGAGAGGAGATACTAAGCAAAGCTAAAATGTTACAAAAGGGAGAGAGAATTTAGAATTTTAACTGTCTTAAAGTAGCTACTAGGAAAAAAAAGACAACGATTTTTAAAGTTAAATTCCAAAGTTAGGGACTGCTATGTTTATTTATTTAATTTATTATTTCTTACATGGGCAGGCACTTGGAACTGAACCTGGGTCTCCAGCATGGCAGGCTACTGAGCCATCATTGACTGCCCTGCAATGTTTATTTTTAAATGGCCTTAAAAAAAATAGAAAAGGTGAGAGAACACTATTCCATTGTACAGAGATATGTTTTGTTTATAGATCATAAATACAATTTTGTATACTTAAATTCCTACCCCTATTCTTTTACTATATTTTTGGGATTTCTTCTATACATATCTAGAAATAAAACCTGAACTTATTTCTTCAAATACTTTAAATTGTTCTGCCATGGATGAAATTTCTTACTTCCAAAATATGCTGTGAATCCAACCACCACCCCCACATCTAGTCCAATCAAGCATCACTGTTTCTATAGGTTCCAATATTATCTTCTCCATATAGAAGTCATAGTGCTCTCTTTATTTCCCAATGTTTAATTAAAATATAAGGAATAAAAAGCAAAATGTGTAAAAATCATAAGTGAACATATTGAAGAATTTTCTCAAATTGTGTATCTTAAGTTTTCCAGCTGCTAAGACAGATATCATACAATGAGTTGATTGAAACTATTGAAATGTATTGGTTCACAGTTTCAGAGGCTGGAAGCCTTATACTTGGATTGGTATCTTCTAGCTAGCCAACAATATTTCTGACCCTTTGGCTTTCCAGTCAAGCAAGCAGTCTCCTGATTTTTCTCTGAGGTATTTTGTAGACAGATTTAAATAATTAGTCAGCTGATTGCCTCTATGGCTGAATACATCCATAGTTAACAAAAACAAGTTTGCCTTCAGCATTGAAGAAAATCTCCTTATCTAATCAGTTGATGGTCTTAAAGGGAACTGAAGATTTCAGCTGTCAGGAAAAGTTATCTCTTCTTCAGACAGCCAGATTCTCCTGGTGAATTCAGCATCAACATCAAATTCCCAATTTGTGGCCTGCCTATGAAATTCAGATTTTCCAATCCCCATTGTCATGTGAGACAATTGTTACAATAATTTCTTAAAACACACACACACACAGAAATAGTCCATAACAAGCAACCAGAAGATGAGTCCTGCATCAAACAGAATTCATCACTTTTATCTGGTTTTGAATTTCATGGAAAAAGAATAAATTATATGAATTATTTTGTGCATACCTTTTCCCACTTAACAGTTCATAACAGCTATCTAAATGTGCTGAGTATACTTTTAGTTTCTTCATTCTCATGCATTATTTTACCATAATAAGTAGATTAGTGGTTGATGGCCATTGTAATAGTTTCCAGTTTGGGTCTGTCATGATAGGGCTGTTATGAACATCCTTGAATATATAAATATATGAATTGGTGCTTGTTCCTGTTGAGTATGTACTTAGGAGTGGAATTTCTAGAGACATAAATTATGTATATGGGCAGTTTTAAAAGATATGATCAGTTTCTAAAAATGGCTGTACCAATTTACTCTCCTATTAGCCATGTCTATGACTTCTGGTCACATCACATAATCACCAAACTTTGATCTTTTGAATTCTTTTTTCATTTTAGTTATTCTGGTGGATATAGTATTGCCATGCTAAATTTATATCATCTTGATGAATAATAAAGTTATGGCTATTTAGAGACATCACAATAATTTACTTGAGAATTATTCCTTCTTTGTCTAATGTCTGGAATAATATTTTCAAGGTCAGAGCAAGAGAGTGTTCTTTAATCTACAAATCCCCTGATTTTAAACAGTTAGAAAACAAAACAAAATTAAAAATACCCAAAGTTTCCCATTTTCCTTAGAATAACATCTATATACCTTATCATGCTCTAAAATTTCCTTCATAAATTTACCTAACTCTCTAGTTCTATTCTGTTGCACCCACAATATTTATTGCTATTCTCAGTCTGCACTAAGTTTTGTTGTGGTGATGATTGTTGTTATTTTTCTTTTTAATCACCACAGACTCATTGTTCTTGTTATATTGACATTTTGATTATTGATCATCACAGAAAACATATCTCTGTTCAATTGTTATGTATCAAGAGATTCTTTATCTGGAGAAATTAATATATCTTGACTTTTATTTGCTCATTAATGTTTTTTCTTCAGCACACTTAACACTATATGAAATTATCTTAGTTTTATTTATATTTATTTTCAATGTATTAATGTCATCTAAAGTTGTCAGGAAAATTACTTGATATATTTTTAATAAATGAATGACAAATGCACTGAAAAAATTTTATGAGTTTAATTTTCTGTTTACCCATTTTTTAGTTGATACATTCTGCCAATGTAGGATAAAAAGTTGATTGGCTGAATCTCTTAAATGTTTATACCACTAATAATTTAGTCTACCTTTAATTTAGGATTTAGGTAAGGCAGATTTCTTATTACAATTGAAATGTTACTGATTGAGGAAAGCCATCTGATACAATTAAAGAATATGCCATGTTCAATGAAGTATCTGTATTTACAAAGTTAATTAAAGAAAGCATGAAACAATCTATGCAAATGGTGGAGAATCCTTATCAAAACAATGGCAATCAAATCTTCCTCATAAATTATCTGTAAGATCTTGGAAAATATTTACTTTTTCTTTATCTTACTTACAACATCTATAAAAGTAAAGAATTTGATTTTCATGCCTTTTTTTAATTCTGAAATTTCATAACTTTGTGATCTAAGTAATTATGTTTCAAATTTGCTATGCAGAAAATACTAGAACACAATGAAGAATTTTGCATTAATTTCTTAGATATATTTATCATTTCAAATAACAATTTTCCTTTATGGTTTATACAGTGCTAAAATAATCTAGCATTGTTTTTAGCTTTCAGTTGATTTTTCAGTTTAGATATCAAAACTAAAATTACTTTGCTTATGTATATAAAATTCTAGATTAGTAGAGAGAAAATTTGCAAGGGCCTCTTGGTTATTACAGATCTAGAATTGTCTGTAGCATATATAGAGCAGAGGATTAGAAGTGCAGGATGATAGGAAGAGAAATTGGGGGTGCTTGGAGATGGAAGATGCTGTTCTCTTCATAAATAAAATGTGCATTTTAGCAATATTTTCACACATGGCTTGGTATAATACAAATTAAAATTACCAAAAACCATGTTCCTCAGAAATCACAAGCTTTCTTATAGTTGTCTCCAGAGCCCCAAATTTTTAAAATAATTTTGCCCTCTTAATTTCTGTATTATCCCTTTTGGTGAAAACTCCAAAGTTTCTGTGAATTTGTAAATAAATGGCTCAAGATCCTGTACTAATGAGGGTCCTAGCATGAAAAAAAAATGACAAAGTCAAATGGGGAAATTTGGGGAAAGATTAACAAAGGATCCATTCACAAAGATATGGGGGGAATATGAAGGAAATGAAACAGATAGTCTAACATCCCGGCATTAGTGAAAGCATAACCTTATCACCAGTCCCAGGTTTGAGGAAGCAAAAACCCCAGTGGTCAATTAATGTGAGAGGTAAGACTGTATAGAAGCATCTTCCTCATTAGCAATGACAACACAGCCATCCCCTGTGGTACCAAAGCAAAGAAAATTTGGAATGGGGCACAAATCACAGCAAACCCACACTCTGATCATCTTCTGATTTCTTGTCAGAGCTCCCCATTGGCTAGACCTAACACAAAGCCAAAAGGTAAGAGGTCTTGTTGATGAAGTTCACATGTCAGTCTCTAAGGCACAATGCATGGTGTAGAAGGGAATAATGGATCAGAGTAGGGGTCAAAGAAGAGCTAATACAGACCCAGGGTCAGTAAATGGGTCATTTTAAAAGATTAAAATGTATTGTGGTTTTAACTGGACCTGATTCCTCTTGATGCAACCAAAAACACTTTATATGTTCTCAATTACTAAAATTGGAGTAAATCTACTCCATCAAGAAGTACCTTCACAACCCTACCACCTTTTCTTTTCTCTCTACACCCATTACTGCTTCAAAGGTGATGTGTGGGTGCATGCATTTTTGTTTGTTTTGCTTATTTTCTTCTATAGAACTTAGATAGGAAGTATAAATCCCACAGCCCCATCACAATTTTCTTTTTTCTAAGATTTAGCAATGTTTGTCTTAAAATAGCCTTCAATTCTAATTAAACTTTTGGAATTTTGAGATAACATTATTTGCTGCAATATAAGTCACTATATGTTCATGGATTCATATTTATTATTTTATAACAATCTAAAATTTACCTGTTTACCCAAATTATTTCAATTTTATTTGTTAGGCCATACATTTTCAAGCATCAGAAACATGTGCATGTTTACTGAGTGACTGGATTTTCATAAAATGAACACAAAGAGAGAGAAAGTGTGTGTTTTGTGGGAGAGTGAAGAAAGGGAGAGGAGAGAGAGAGAAAGAGAGAGAGAACAGAAAGCAGAAAACAATTTACAATACTGAATCTTTGTGCTATATAAAAAAATAGGAAAAATGTTCTAAATATATTCCCAAACTAGCAATGAATTGCTCCCTAAGAATGTATGTGAATTCTACTGCAGCAAACTTTCTTTAGAGCAGATTAGATTAGTAACTTAGTTGTATGTATTTACTTCTTGGAATACTGAAATATTCATCTGTTTTCCTTCCATCTACATCATGGACTCATTCTGCTTTACCCCTGTGTTTCATTGAAATGTACACTATTTACTATTTAAGCTTGCTCTGTCTATGGTCCTATGAGAGAAAATACCTTTTAAAGAGAATATTAGAAACAGAGCTTACTGTAGGGACTTACCAGACTCTGAATGGTTGAATTTGTGTCAGATACCTATACCTAGTCCTCTATTATACCTATGTGCTAGGTTGTTATTATAAATGAATATCCATAGTACAGTATTTTCTACTTTGTGTGTGTGGTGCCATTCCCATTCAATTGTTTCACAAGATGGATATACATTAAGGATTAGACCTTCCTTTCCAATGTATTTTTTTATAGAAAGTTTTCTCATAAAAATAAAATACATTTGTTTAAAGAAATCAATAACATATTATTTCCTGAACTTACCACAAAATTTTGGCTATTTCATGTGGAAACTTTTGTGGTTTTCGAATAAACTATTATCTAAATAGTCCTATCTGTTTATCATGTACATCATATTCTATATGTATTGTATGAATATAATACCTAATATATAGTGTGTTATAAACATGCCTTTATGTGCTTATGTGCTTCATTTTTAAACATAGTACCTTATCCGTCTGTAAATTGTATTTAATTATGAAGAAAAAGTAGAGCAACTAAAAATTGAAATGATCATAATTAACTCTCCCATGTGTTCAACAATATTGGTAATAGGCATACTTTCCCATTCATATCTGAAACTAAAAGAAGTACTAAAAAATGCACTGTCTTTAATGACTCATGGTTTCTGAAAATAGAAGGCTTGCTTCCTCCTGGGGTTGATATCTTCAGGTTGGCAGCTAATCTTTGGGGTCCTTAACTTTTCCACAACATAGCAATGCACATGGTGGCATCTTCTCCTTTCTCTTTTGTGTTCCATTGACTTTCAGATTCTGACTGCTCCATGTGGATTCTTTTTCTGTGTCCAGTTTCCTTTGTTTATAAGGCATTTAGCCATATTGAATTAAGGCCCACCCTCATTCAGTCTGGACCTAACTTAACTAATAACATCTCCAAGATCCTAGTCAAGTGGGTTCACAATCACAGGCCAAGGGTTAGGATTTGAACATGACTTTGTGGGGGACATGGTTCAATCCCCAATACTATGGTTATAGTACTGAGATCAAGAAAAATTAACTCAGCTGCTTGCTGCAACACATACTGTTTACAAAATCAGCGGGTAAATCAACTGGACAATTTATCAAGAACATCATTTGCATATCAAGACTTCCTTCAAGGCCCTCCTTTGATGTACACAACAAAATATTATGCTCAGATGTTTATTTGATTTAAGAAAAATTACCTCCTGCAATTCCATATGTTGGAGAATGATTAATGCTAGTGTTTTAATATGGATTGTTGCAATTGTCAAGGACCCAACTGGTAATAAAATCAAACCCTCTTGTTTCGAAAATATATGTTAAATGAGATTTCTCCTTCCTGAGACTTCTCTTTAACTCACAGAGAAAATATTAGTGGCCTTTTACTGTGATGATTGTATATATACATATGAGCCCATTGTACTGGATTGAATTCTTGTTCTTGGTCTTCTTTCTAAGAGTGTGGCCCCATTGCAAACAGGATCATTGAAGATGTTACATCAATTAAAGTATTCCCCAATTAAATCAGGCAGAGCTTTAATCCAGATTATGAAAGTCCTTTATGAGCAAAATAAAATTCAAACATATGGAGAAAGCCACAGGAAGAAGACAGAATTTAATGGAACCGAGAGCATAAAGAAGACATCACCATGTACACAGCCATCTGACAGAAAAGCCAAACATCACCAGCAGCCAACACCAGAACTTTGTCCTTGTGGGGAGGGCATGAACTTGTTGATGCTTCAATTTTGGACTTCTAGTCTCATCACCATGAGCCCATAAATTCCCATTGTTTAAGCTAACCCAGTGGATGGTATTTGTTTTAGCAGCCAGGACACTTGATGTCCTCTCACTGCTTCTTTCCTCTTGTTCCAATCCAGTCCTTGAAGGGTTCGGGTCAGCCCCCAGACCAAAGAACATACCAGACACAGAGTTTGACATGAGTTTTAAAAGGATTTACAAACAGTAGAGGGTCTTTCCCAGTGGCGGGTCATCAAGAAAATGAAAGTAGTGCACCACAAAGTTGGGGAGTTCAAGGGGCAGCTTATAAGGCTTCAGGAAAAGGAAATTCCATCAGGCATGAAAACAGTTTCTGCAGTCTCATGACCCAAGGGTTTGGAGATTTGTTGTCAACATAGTGGAGAGGAATTTGAATGCCTTACAAGATAAGTGATTTATGATACCATTGGCCCATTCTTTTCATCTCTGAGGAAGTGTCTTGACCTTTAATTTCTACCTGGATTACATAGGCAATTACATGCAGTAACTTACTTTCACTGTGTAAGGGGATCTGGGTCTTAGGTCTCCACAATCCACCTCCATGAAGCAGATTAACTGACCATAAGACAGATGTTGCATCCATATTCCACAACAACAGTATGAAACCACAGAACACTAAGAATCCCACAGACAGAGATAACAACCCTATGAAGAGATGCTGCGATGGCCAAGAAAGGGAATTAAACATTTAGACAAGGAGTCTACTGATAATTGATCAATATTATATATGTGCTCTTGCATATGGCTTAAAACATATGAAATAGTGTACAAATGATCAGGAGTTCTATACACAGCCATGCAGATTAATTAAGGCACAGGTACCACCTTGTTCTGCAGTAGGGAAATCTAAGGTCACTTTATTTTATAAAACTAGTTTTCTAAGCTGTGTGTTTTCTTCATTTAACAAAGATATAGGTATTTTGGAATCATCAAGTGCTTGGACGTTGTGATTGGCTAAAGCTGCCACATGTTTTTCACTATTTTAGCTCCCCTTGTTGCAAAATGGCTGAAGGATAATAGCATGAGGGAGTGCACTTTATTTTATATCTAGATTTAACCATTTTCCAAATACTAGTAATAAAATGTAAAAAGTTGTATAAGGTAGTAGGAACATCAGGATCTTCCCATGTACAACACCTTGTCTAGTTATATTAAATTAGGACAACCATATTGCCTATAGTTCCATAGCTATCCCTTATGGGAAGGATATTTCCTCTGTTGGTTGAAGATATTTTGCCAGAGGAAAAGACTATTGTTTTGCAGCTCAACAGTAAAATTACACAATTCAGTGGGTAGGCACCCCATTTATGAATTCTATCAAGTTTTTCCATGCAGATAGGGGAAATATGGTCTGCTATTGTAACTTCTGTCATCAGCTACCCTAAAACATCATATGTAGTATACATCAGTACAGCCAATTCAGATTGGGGCTTGTTCACCTGTTCCCATACAAGATGTAAGACCTGGTCTCATCATAGGATGGTAGTTAGATTTCAGTCTTAAATGAGAAGACTTTTTCCCATATTTTCCAAGAGTTGAATTCTGCCACTACAGCAGGATATTCCATGCAATCCAGTTTGACAGGCCCACACTCCAAGGAAGACTGGTAGCACCCAAAGATGGCAAATTTGCGCAAACCCAACACTGGGTTTGATTGTTGTCATGAGTTACACTGAAGTCCACTGTAGAAAGATGTTTGCTAGGTTGTAATGGGTAAAAAGAAAGATGTTTATGGAGAACAGTAAGTATTCATTCCTTCTCATTCCAGCTGATGTATCCCATCTGGTATGTCTCCACTGGTTATGTTAAAGTTCCACTGGTTGATAATATGGTTGCAGGCAGAGGAACATTATGGGGAGATTTTAAATGCCACATATTCTTCCTATGAAAATCTTGTTATTCCTCTACTGCTACATCAATTGTTAATCTGGCTATAAGAAGGGTCCCTATAGTCTGCATAAGATTCCTGTGGGAATAGGAGGCCCTGGACTGGTGATAAAAATTTTCACAGGAATTTTCTGGATAATCTCTTAGGTAACTCCTATTCCCTAGGGATTTAGGATTCCTAACAGAGCTGCATAGGTCAGTACCAAGGACAATTGAACCTGTTTTCCCTGTTTTGTATGGTCTGAGGCACAGGCAACAACAAATTATCATTATCACTTCCTCTTTTTGGATGCAAAGCAGTGGGCCTTTTCCTTGTATTCTCAGGGCCTGCATTAGTCCAGTTGTCAATATTTCAATGGGGACAGGTACAGCAACCCATATCATTGCATTCAATTGAGTTAAGGCCTGATAGAGCCCCTTAATTCAGAGCTGCAAGGACCTTTTATCATTTTTTAGTTGTTTCTCTAATAAGCCATTCATTCTTTCAATAAGGCCTGCACCTGTGGGACTGTAGGGCATATGGAACATCACATGATGTCCTGATCCATGTCCTAGGTTGGGCTATTTTCCCAGTGAAAGGGATCCCCAATCACTATCTATCTGTGTAGGCATGCCATAGAGAGTACTCACCCTTTCTAAATAGTGAATGCTGGCCCGTTCACCAGAAAAATCAACAAAAGTCCTGCTGCCATGTCCACAACAGTAAAAGTACACTTTGTCCCCCTCTAAGAGCAGAAAGGGACTGATATAATCCACATCTCACTGGGCCACCAGTATTTGTGACCAGCTGATGTGTCCCATCTGATGTGGTAACCTATGTGGTTGATGAACGGCACTCTTATTGATGTCCACTAACTGCTGGCATGTGATTGGCAGCTGGAACTTCTGGACCTGATGTCACAGGGCTTGATACACCCTCAGTGTCTGCTTTTCTAAGGAAGTCATTCCATTGCTTATACCTGTTTTCAGCTGTGCTGCTCCAAACTGTGTGAGTGCATGTGCTTCCACATTTGCAGCTAATTTGTTGGCAACCTTTCATCATTGGCAGGCATCCAAGATGCCTTTCCATGATTTTTGACCACATAGTGGGTGATCTATGATTGTCTATTATTCCCACTTCCAGGTTGCAATCCAGGTCATAAGGCCTATGTAAACAGCCCAGCTGACAGTACAGACATCATGTCTCCTGGTTCATGCATAATTTCCATCCATAATGCTTTTAATTCAGCCAACTGACTGCTTTGCATAGTGTAGTCTCCCACCATATAGTGTCAGTACTGGATTGTACCACTGCAGCTGTTTCATGTGGGAGGTTGCTCACTACTGGACCCATCAATGCACCAAGCAGACTTGGGGATGGTAACCATGCCTTCTGTAGTGAGCATCTTAACAGCTGTTTCAGGTGCAGCAATTTTATCTGTTGACTCTTCTATGTAGCACACTAGTCTCAGACTCTCAGACATTTCTGTATTGAGAGGGTTGGCACTGAGAATGCTGTACAATAGCAGGTAGATTTTCTATTTGGTCAGTATGCTCATTTGGGCATTGCCAGTTCATAGCTTAGAATCCATGTCAGTTACTCACCCTTAAATAGGGATGGCCATTTTCATGGTGACTGGGGATCTTTGCATTAGTACCTTCATTGCAATAAAGCATTATTTGCAGCACATAATGCCTCTTCCAGGGGACTGTAGTTAGTTCTGTCCCTTTCCATAGTTGTGACTGAAAGCCAAGGGGCATTCATGTAGTATGTTGGATCTGCCAAGACCCTACCCAGTCAACATCAGTGCTGGCTACATTCAATTCACAGAGAAGGTCTAGATCTATGCCACACAGTGCTTTTGCCTGTGCTATTGCCCTTTTTTCATTTTCAAAAGCAGACTTTTGAGAGGTGTTCTAGTTTGAAAGCTGCCAGAATGGAATATACCAGAAATGAAACAGCTTTTTAAGAGGGGAATTTATTAAGTTGCAGATTTACAGTTCTAAGGTAATGAAAATACTCCAATTTAGAGCAAGCCTGTAGAAATGTCCAATCTGAGGCATACAGGGAAAGATACCCTGGTTCAAGAAGGCCTATGATGTTCAGAGTTACTCTCTCAACTGTAAATGCACATAGTGAGTTCTGTTTAACTTTCTCTTCAATGGCTTCCCCAGGGTTCTGTCCATTCTGTTAGATCTGTCAGTTCTGGTGGCTCTTGTGGCTCTCATGGCTCTAAAGCTTTTTCCAAAATGGTTCTCTCTTAAAGGGCTCCAAACCCCACCCTTAATGGGTAAAGACACATCTCCATAGAAACCATCTAATCAAAAGTTACCACCCTACAGTTGGATGGGTCACATCTCCATGGAAACAATAAAAAATCTCCCATCCAACATTGAATGAGGATTAAGGGACATGGCTTTTCTGTGGTACATAATAGCTTCAAACAAGCATAGGCGGTTCCCAGAGATGGCTTTTCTTAATTAAAACATACAAAGATTTCAACATTTGGTCTATAAGAGGAAATAAAGGTCTTCAATACACCAACAACTCCAAGGAAGCCATTTATTGCTTTGGCATTTATGGCATGGGGAATGATTGCATATTACCAAATACAGTAGAAGGTACAGTTTTTGTCTTACCCAACCATACAATACCCAGGAATTTACAGAGCAGCCAGGGCCTTGCAGCTTGCTGTGATTAATTACCCATTAATTCTCAACCTGAGATCAAAATGAGCCTGAGGTTTCTTTAAATACTAAAAGAAAGTTACTGTTAGCATGACATCATCAATACAGTGGAATAGAGTTACACTATTTGTGGGTGCAGATTGTCAGGCTATGTGCACAGCCTTGGGAAACAGAGTAAAAGTCCATTGTTAGTTTCCCCAACTGAAGGCAAATGCAAGCTGGTTTGATTTTTTTAAAACAATGCTAAAGAAAGCATTAGCAAGATCCAATGCAAAATGATATTGACACAGTTGGGTATTAATCTCTTGTAATAAACCAAGGAAATTTGGGACTGCAGCATACAATAGTGGTGTTACTTTGTTAAATACCTGATAATCTACCATCAAAGGTCACGTTCCATCAGGCTTTTTTACTCTCCATACAGAACTATGGAAAGGCTATGGATGTGTATTATTATCCTTAACCACTCCATATCTTTGATAGTGGCTGAGATTTCTTGTTGCCCTCCAAGAAGTTTATATTGTTTTATCACCATGGTCATCTGAGGTGGCAGTAGTCTTCCAGGGGAGCATTTATCTTAACTCAGTACCACATTAATCACTCTACACTGGAGGTAGAATTCCTCTATCATGATCTGCAATGTGGCATTCTATAGAAAATGAATTTCTAAAAGTTTTTCAGTGTAAGGAAAATATACACCATATGCACTTGGGGTTGGGGACAATCTTCCAATTTGTAAAGTTAGATTGAGGCTTTTTGCCTGGATTATTAACCCCACATAGCCATCTATAGCCAGTACTGGCCCATAAAATCAGGCTACATTTCCATAGATTAAGGTGCATTCAGCTCCCATATCTACTGGTGCTAAAACACCAGCTGCTGGTTAATAGGGGACCAGTAGATGGTTAATTGTGCATATGGTCACCAATTCCCTGAGTCCCCAGCCATTGTTCACCTATGGGAATCTCAACCTTCTCCCTATGGAAGAGGGAAATGGGCTTGTCAAGCCTCCTCTTGGGGAGCAGAGAGCTTCTGGGCTTGGGCTTCAAACAATGGTTACTTTCCTGACTTTCTTTTTCCCTTGAAAGCTTGGGAGTTCACATTAGTAAATCTTTGGTCCTTAGAAGATTGCTGTATAGTTTTACCACAACTGTGCTAGGTTGCTTATCCATAGCCTCTATTTCTTTCCCTGCAGCAATGATATCTACCCACATTTGTCTATGGGATACCCGATATAGGGTTGTCCTGCTCCTGGGGAGCCTTCCCCATTGCCCATACTCCTGTTCCATTTTTTGACATCCTCTCTGACTCTTCAAGGTCAACTGTAGCCTGAGCAGCAAGGGAAATGGGCTTCCTTACTGGTGAATTTAGGATAAACATGAGAGGCCCATAGTAATAGTTGGCAGCAGTATGCAATACCCTGTCTTTCATTCCTGTGGTAAAAGCTTCAGTGTTAGGACCTACAAAAGCTGTTGCATACATGGAAGGTTTCATTCCAGATCCCTTTAAATTATCTTGTTCCTCCTCAATATTTTGCCAATGGGATATTGTGCAATATATCCCCTTCATGAGGCCATGCAGCCTTACACCTGTCAATCACCCATATCAATAAAGAAGTGACTTTTTTACTCATCTCCAATCCAGAAAGCACTACACTCTCTGCTCCAGTGTCCCATAACTTCAGAAGCCAACTGGGTCAGGATGCTTTAGTGTTTTTTTTTTTTCTGTACTAGTGATCTAAATTGCCAAATTCAGCAGCAATGTAATCTCTCCTAGTAACATGTAATTTCTGTTTAAGAGATTAGAATTGCTGAACCCCAAGGGTTTCATGTGATGCCTTACATTTCTGTTGTATTATGGGGTGCACCTGTCAGAGTTCTTGCTACTCCTGCACTTCCCATTCCTCCTTCCCTTCCTCTTCCAAGGAGGAGACTATGGGGTCTCAAGCGTTGGTGTCCCAACCTAGAATAGGAAAAATCTTCTGGATTCAGGCCAAATTATGGCCTCTGACTCTATCATCTCTGCATGCCAGTCTCTGACCATCCACTCAATACATGCAAAATGTCAGAGAGTTCCTTATTTCCACCTGTCTCTGTTTAGTTTTAATTTCTCCTCTGGATGTTGAGCTATTGCTTTTGCTACTGTTCTCATCTGTGGTCATACATAAGGCTGCTAAAAGTGGACAGGCTATGGCTGCTGCTACTTAGTGTTCTTTTTCTTTTTGCTAAAATTTAGTTGTCCTGCTATCTGTTGCAAAACAGTTAACCATCGTGCTGGAGTTTTCAGGGTGAACCCATACTATCATAATGGTCCCCATTCATCCAAGAGAACACACACCCCTCCCCAAATGGATTATATAGGCCAATTTGGGATTTACCCCTTGGGTACTCCCTTCCCAGGTCTCAAGCTTGCTACCGCCAGTGGCTCTTTGGTCTCCTGGCTGGCTCACCAAATGTTTCAACCCATTCTTGAATGGCTCAGGTGGGCACAGCCCCAAGAACAAAGAACACATCAGGTACAGAGTTAGACTTATGAAAAGGAAAGATTTTTTTTTTCCCAGTGGCAGTCATGTGGAAAATGAAATTAGTGCACCACAAAGGTTGTGGGGGTGAAGGGGGAATTTATAAGTGTTTAGGACAAGGACATTCCATAGGGTGTGAGAACTGAGTTTCATCAGGGTCTCAGGACATATATCAGAGAGAGGAGTTTCTTTTTTTTTATTTTTATTTTTACTTATTTATTTATTGGTGCATGGTCTGGGAATCAAACCCAGGTTCCCCACATGGAAGACAAGAAGGAAGAGGAGTTCTAATGTTTTACAAGATAAGTGGTTTATGATGCCATCTACATATTCTTTTTCTTCCTAAGGATGTCTGTGGACCTTTAACTTATGTTTAGGTCATGTGGGTGACTACATGTAAAATCTTACTCTCAGTATGGATGGAGAGCTGTGGCCTTGGGTCTCCACACCTCTTTAACCTATTTTTCAATCTTCTTGTAAAACTTTTGAGGTTAATTTATCATAATTTTGATATGCAAGTGCAGAGATTTATTCATCTTAAAAAAGGAAACTTTGTATCCTAATAAAGGAATCATCCTCTTGGTAAATTACAGTGATTTTATTAGCATGTAAAACTAAGTTTTATATAATAGTTAAGAAAAACATCTGTTTGATTTCTTTTGTTTTATCCTTTATAAATTTATATATTAGATCTATAGGCCCAGTAATTTATCTATTTTTCCATAAATTCTTTAAGAATCCAAAATAATAAAATTGTGTTTTATGAAATAAAACTTTAATAATAGGTAATTTTAAGAAAGCAATTACTCATGACAGATTGAGGGATTCAATAAATTTAGCTGATTGCATTTTAATTACACTATTTGCACATTTTACTTTTCCTGACAATTGAGTGTGGTAGGAACAGGTAAACCCCTGATTGATCAGTGAGACCATGCAAAGGTCTTTGACCACAGATTCAGTAAACCAGGAGCCCCCATTGTTTGAGAGAACAGCAATAATTCACCAGGTGGGGAAGTTTTATAGTGTTTTAGGTAGTGTGAGGCAAGAAAAGCTCTATCCAGAAAACAGACATATGAAAACCAGGATATGTTTATATACCATGGAATATGTGGTATATAAATTTATTTGAAGATGCCCAAAAAAGGCCCTGTCAGTCTGAGCCTTTCTCACTTTTACACTCTTGCCAGGGTTATATTAATTGACAGGTAGAACATAACTTATGCCCTTTGCATTTTATTGAAAATATCTTTTTGCTGAAGATGAAGCTGACTTGCAGCTGACTGTACAAACTTTTAGAAAAGGACCAGGGTAAAACAATGTAACTGACAAGGAAATTTTGTTGTTTCTATGATATGGAATACTTTTAATTGCTAAAATTATAATTAGTAATACTATAGTTGTTTTTTTTTTTTACTATCATGAAATCCAGTATCAAAATATATTATGAAGAGTGAGAATACTGTCAAATTTTGGGGAATTTTAGGCAATCTCTAAATACATACATAACATTTTACTTATATAAATGCAATTAGGAAGTTAGATTATCTTTTTAAATTTGATAACATTTTCCAGATAACTCATAATTTATCAAAGTTAACATTTGCTGAAATCTCTGTTCCTACATGATGATAGGACAGTTTTTTTTGTGATAATTTGAAATAAAATGTACCTATTAGGGTTTGATATGAAGAAGGCAAAATGTCAAAAATTGTCCTGTTTGAACATTATGTTAAACAAGAAAATGGGTCACTGTGAAATAATATTTTGCTCCTTATTTAACCAAGTGATAATAAAAGAGTACATAGGAGTTAATGTGATTGTAATAAAAAGACTTTTTTTTTAATGACAAGGCTTGCTTTCTAAAAAAATAAAGATGATATGGCTAATATAAACATTAATGAAGATATTAGTCTGACATGACATAGAATCTTTGTCTTCTAGGCAGAACAGTCATATGGTCAAGAAAAATCCTTCCATAATTTCTAAGAAAGAGCATACTAATAATCTAAGAAATTTTCATTGTTTTAACAGACATAAAACTTTCACAAATACACTTTTTGATATGAAAGCATTAAAAATATTATCAATAAATTATACTAACCCAGCTTTTGAAGAGTTTGGGTTGGCAGCACCCCAATACCAAGTAACATGGTAGGCAAAGAGTTAGACATGAATTTTATTGGGACTAACAGGAGAAGAACTTTCCTAGTTGCAGCCCTCCAGGAAATGGATGTTTGTGCTCTGCAAAAGGACAGGGAGTAAAGGGGAGAGCTTATAAGTGTTTAAGACAAGGCTGTGACAACAGTTTCAGCAGTGTCTCATGACAGGGGTTCTGGAGGTTTGTTATCACAGTAATCAAGGGTAGTGAGTTTTAATGCTTTGTCTAGATACCATCTGTACATTTTTCACCCTCCCCCACTGAGGACATAGCTCTCAAGAACATTTTCTTAAATACTATCCAAGTCATTGTAGGTGGCTACATGTAGTGCAGTAACTTATTCTCAAGATGGAGGGGTGCTTGGGCCCCCTAGGCCTCCACTTAAACTTATGAAACCTTAATAAGTATTGACAATGAAAGATAAAATTTGTTTCCACAATTGCTTTTGTAACTTGAGGCATTTATTTAGGTTTTGTTTTGTACATTCCTGCTTTTTATACTGTGAAAATTAGTTATTTTACATTATGATAAAACCATACTCCTTTTCCTCAATAAAGTACATCCTTTAGATATGACATACCTGCATATCTAAAGTTACTAAGTAGATCTTTGAACTCTTTTCAAACATTTTACAAAATACAATTATTCTTAAATAAACTTTGTTAAAATAACAACTAAACTTTGTTAAATACTAATGAATATTACCTATTATCTTAAAGATCTATAAATGTAATCTTAGTTTATTTTATCAGAATTTTTTTATAAATTTAGGGAGAAAATGCCTAAGTAGAATAAAATTGTGTGCTTTTATTGTATTTAACATTGATAGCTCAGAATACATAGCTGTTTTATGGGATAGCTTCTAGAAATATTACTTTCTGCAGTTTACCATTTTATCAGTATTTTAGTGCAAAAATTATGAATAATTTCTGAAACTGTTTTCTAGAGGAAGGTAGGAATGACTGGTTTGTAATTAGTGCCAAGCTATTAATTAATTGCAGGCTTATAAAAGCAGCCAACAGTTTTCCATTTTTTAAATAGAGTTGCTCAGTTTAAAAGTTATCATAGAAACAGGAATAGAACTAAAATTTGTGACTACAATTTTCTGCAGTTATATTTGTCATGTGCTTACCACTGCTTTTCTCTGTATTTGCTTAACCATGAGCAGAAATTTTAATTATAGTCAAAACCTCTGGTTTTGGAATTAGCTCCTATCTATTCCTTAACCCAAGTCATTAAAAAAAATGTTTTTCTTCCATTGACAGTTAAAAATCCATCTGTTTCAATGATGTCTCAGAATTATGAACAATTTTAAAAGCATACTGACTATCAAGCTATGGGAAATAAACTGTATTTGTTTAATTTTTCCTAAGCATAATCTAGGAAAACCTTTTTATAGCTCTCAAGGACATTTTCTTTTACCTACAAGACATTTTGAAATTTGGCAATCAAATTTCACTTAATTGTCCCTATCTCAAAACTACAAATGTGCTTAAATAATGGTTTCTTTGGTGCAGCTATCATCAGAAAGTTATTAGAAAAAAATAATTTTAAATTGGGCATTCCATCAGAACTCTATAGTAACCAAGGAATCCATCTCACAGGATAAACCACACAAAACACGACTTATTTACAATATTTTCCTTTTGCCCATCACCTCCACTCCCCAGGCCCAATAGAAAGAACTCCAAACTAAACTCATACCTCCCCCATCTTCCTGCACCCAGCCCTTTACCCACAGATGCCCTTTTTCATTCATCCTAAATAAGGGGCTTAATTTCTTTAACTTTAAACAAGGTATATAAAGATTGACCAATCAAAGAAAAGTCAATGGTCTATTGTTTACCATATCCTGAAAAGCCAAAGACCATTTTAATTGAAAGTTTTGGCTTTAGGAGGAGGAAAGTTATAATGTCTTGGATTCATCCATTTTCTAGGAGAATGCTCTGGGGGTGGGGTTGAGCAGAAATAGGTGAGACAGAAAGAATGTGACTAAATGGGTTGGAGTAGTATTTAAAAGAATATTTCAATATTATTTCTTTGTTTGAAAGGACAAGAATATGTATGTAATTTACTTCCTTATTCTGACCTGTTCAATCTGATTTTAATAGTCTCAAATGATGGTCATGGTATTTAAGGCAGATAAGGCTGCTTTAGTATTTACTAATGTCCATAGGACCTTATTTCTAATTGTTTCAATTACCAGATCTATTTTGTGTAAGATGTGATGCAGATGGTTGGAAAGGCCTGTGCCTTTTCCTGAGGCAGGCCTAGCAGATACACTTTGCTTTCTTAGAGGAAAAGAGAATTGGGGAGGGTTGCTGCTGTTTTGGGAAAGTTTTAGGCAGTTTCTTTTCCAATGTCCAGGTTATACTTGGTAATTATAAGTAACAATATTTTGAATCCTGGTGTTTAAAGGTTTATTGAGGTTTATTATGCTGCCATTTGAGCTTGGGGGGAAGGATTCTTTTCTCAGTTTGTTAACAGTGCAATTTAATTGATTTGTAAGATTTGAAACTTTTTTTACATTGAAAATATTAGAAGTTCACTTTTCTTAATTTCTAGGATTTTATAAATATTAATTTGTAAACATATATATACACACATATATGCATATATTTACATATATGTACATATACATTATTTATTTTTAGTCAATTTGAACAGAGCTCCTGAGAATTTCTTAAATTTGTTCATTTTATTAACATCCAGAAGTAGGAAATTTCGTATTAGAGAACAGACTTACACAAATAGAAAACTTATAGTTTCAATTAAAAGTGCTTAGTCACAAGTCAGACATAAAAACACAGAAACAAAGAAATACAAAATTCACTAGTTTAAACCACAATTTTGTACCTTTTCTTTAAATTTTTATTCTGATACAAAGGGATACAAGACTGAGTAAATGGAATTTCATTCCATTTTTTTTTCTCTTTTGCAATATAAATATAATTGTAGGAGAGCAATATAATTTAAAAGTTCATATCAGGTCAGTGTTGTCCTGGTTCTAGTTTATCTTGTGGTCAGGCTGTGTTAGAAAATAATTACCTTTTTCCTTTACATTGGTTCAGTGCTGAACAGTGACCAAATTTTGTAAAATATGTCCTAAAGGACTGCATGCAGTTACACTACTAACATAGTTACAATTTCTTACAAAGACAATCCAACTTAGGTAGTTTTCAGACTTTCCAATTTTAGTAGTTCCATGCTAAGTTTTCTTATACTGTCCTTAATTTGGGACTCTAACCCAACAAAAACTTTCCCACACCTAGAAGGGGACTCTAATCCCAAAGTACAAAACCTATACTTGGGACTATAGCCCAAATTATAGAATGGGACTATAACCCACAGTTTTAACCAATGAACATTGGACAAGAGAATAGGTACTCATATGAGCTAAGTCACCCAAAATACACCCATTCCCAGAAATATTTTTTTGCTCAAAACTGAAAATAATGCTGAATGGTCTGAAGTGCTAGAGTGGAGGGGTTCTCAATCATTGAGCCTCTAGACAAACTGATCTAGGTGGCCACTTATAGTTGAGGGGGTTGCAGTATCTTCAGCAGGTGGTTCTGACTTAAAAGTCCCATCTGGGTTGCCAAATTGTTAATGAGCAATGGGTTTGCTGCCCGATGCACACAAAAGCCAAAACCAAAGATTTTTGAGGAAAGGAAGAGCTTATTGTGTCATTGGCTGGAAAGGAGATAGGGCACATTCAAATCTTTCTGATTCATGAACTCAGGAAGATTTATAGAATGGAAACAAAAGGAGGTAGAAACAGTGACAGGAATTCAAGTTGGCATTTTCTAATTAGCAACTTGTACAACTATTCATACATAGTAGAAATATGCTGGTATACTGGATTTTCCTTGTTAAAGGACCCCTCATATTTTATTTGTTTTTGATGTCTCTTCATCTTCATAATTTTAGTTCTGGGAGGAGTGATTTTTGTTGCTGGTGTTTCAAAGGACATCTAAAAGATGAGTGTTTTCTGCACATGCTCAGGTTATGTGACCTACAGAGGACATCCTGACAAAACCGGATTTTGCCTGCCCATGGCTTCCTTATTATATTTGATTACTGTTGAATATATTGTCATCCAGAGCAATGTCAATGACAGCTTTAACAACAATTGTATTTCTAGTTGTATGTCCTTTTAGTTCCTGTATTAGTTAGGGTTCTCTAGAGAAACAGAATCAACAGGGAACACTTACAAATATAAAATTTATAAAAGTGTCTCACGTGACCGCAGGAACACAGAGTCCAAAATCCACAGGGCAGACTGCGAAGCTGACAACTCCAATGGAGGGTCTGGATGAACTCCACAGGAGAGGCTCACCAGCCAAAGCAGGAATGGGGCCTGTCTCCTCTGAGTTCTCCTTAAAAGGCTTCCCGTGATTAGATTTAGCATCACTAATTGCAGAAGACACTCCCCTTTGGCTGATTACAAATGGAATCAGCTGTGGATGCAGCTGATGTGATCATGACCTAATCCTATGAAATGTCCTCATTGCAACAGACAGACCAGCGCTTGCCCAATCAGATAAACAGGTACCAC